>JARHVA010000010.1:8725000-8872500 GCA_037957365.1 Torreya grandis
TACTTTTGTTGTGTAATTCCTTAATGAGGATACACCCTGCTCTAATATTTTTTTTCATGTTTTTTTGGGTTGGTGTTAGAAAGGAAGAATGAGAATGACATTTTTTAATGTGTCAAGTGAGCGAATCAGTTCACAAATTTTCGGCCTTCTCGCATGCATTGAAAAGCGGTCATTTGTAGTAATAGATGGTAATAATTAAGGCAGATCAGATGCCTGGCAATAACTGGTAAAGCTTCTCGACGCCCTGATTGTTTTTACTCTATGGATTGCACAGTCACTAATCTGAAAATTGGTTTTTAATCTATTGATTGCATAGTTACTTAGGGAGTACATACCAAGTAGCCACATTTTTCAAGCATAAACTAGTAAATATACTTTATATTAATAAATCGTGATGTGTTTCCCAAAGAGAAAACTACAGTTCACACATAAAGTTGTCATACATAGACTCCCTCTCAACATTACTGATTCTAACTTGCTATTTACTAACTTCTATGAGTGCTTGCAGGAAGGGCAAGTTTAAAATAGTGTAGCTTTTGAAGCCTGCTTTGTGAAATAGCTTCTTAAATTCTTCTTCTGTTCTCTCCTTTCCACCCGAGGTAGAACCCATCATACACATATCATATAATAATCCCACTTGTCTTTTGATCCCTCCGTTTGCATCAACAACTGCATCAACAATTAACACCTTCCTTTTCTCTGGCGTTGCCTCGTAACTCTTCTTCAGCACTTTCACACACTGCTCATCGTCCCAGTCATGTAAAATCCACTGCAATAATAATATATTATTAAGAATTATAACCAGAGAGATATGGATTCCTTTGTGTAAGATGGAATGAAATGAAATACCTTCATAAAAACTGCATCCGCAGGAGGAATTTGGTCGAACATGTTGCCCTCCACATGCTCGACTCCTGCAATGTTGTATGTGGATGCCAATTATAAACTTACAAAATTATAATTGCTAACATATGTCGTAAAGTAAATTTCATAGATAGAAAAGATTACCCACCATGTATGGGAGGAGCAGCTGCAATGACATGAGGTAGATCAAAATCGATACCATTTATGTGGGGATATTCTTTGATGATTGTGGACAGCGCAGTGCCTACTCCTCCTGCAACATCCACCACACTCTTCACACTCTTAAATCCATCGTACATCTTCACCACAGAAGCCATGACATCTCGAGTATGACTCGCCATGCCATCGTTGAAAACCCTGTTGGCTTCAGGATTATTTCTTGCATATTTCCAGATATCCATGCCATGGGCTTTGTCAAATGCATAGCAACCTTCTATGACAGATTCATGAAGATGCTGATAAGCATCAACCACCAGCTTCTTGTTTGCCACCAACAGAGCCGGAGCACAGGATTGTTTGCCCTCTTTGTTAACCAGCAACATTGAGAGGTCGGTCAGCCCGTATTTGAATTGGGAATTACCACCATTAGCTACTGTGGCCTCTTCAGTGAAAACACCCATGGAAGCTAGAAGTCTCAGAATTCTAAAGAGGTAGTCCATGTTGTTGGTTCATGGACCAGCTAGGACTCGAACCTAGGACCATCCATACGCTGCTGGAGTGCTCTACCACTGAGCTACTGGTCCCTCTTGGACCAGTCCATCTTCGGTCCGAGTGTGGCTTAACACCAACACCCCCCCTTAAGCCACACCTCTTGTGTGTTTGGGGCTCCTACCCTGAACCTGGCTCTGATACCACGATAGGGAAATTAAAGAGATGCGACTCTTTCCTCTTACTTGTATATATATAGAGTGATTTCTCATTGTTTAATAAGAATAAGGAGAAACATAATTCACAAGGCAGAGCAGACTTCTAAGGAGTAGATCAAGTTATTTCAAGAGCAAATCAGATTTATCAAGTGTGATCTTATTCTTTATGCTTCAAGAAGTGAAGCCATCCCTGTAGGCCTTGAATTTGGCCATTGTCAAGCAGATTGTTGTTCTTATCATTCAATATATAAGAGATATATTGTTGCTGGGTTTTTCCCTTCATGTTGGAGGGTTTTCCCAGGGTATATTGTTGTGTTCATTGTTCATTGTGTTGCATTTTCTGATTGTTTCAATTCTGATCATAAAACTAACATGGTATTAGAGCGGGTTTGAAGAAGATCGTGATCAGATTTGTCAGTTAAGAAGAGTTTGTTTGGCTTGCACAAGCTTGCAAAATCAACCAGAATGAAATCATGGGAGAACTGGAAGAAGATCTGGTGCAATGAGGAATCACAAAGGCAAGTGTGAATGTTGTAGCTTCCTAAGGCTCCCATAATTTGATCTTGGAACCTGTTTTAAACTAGACTATAACTATAACGACTGGTGTAGAACTCTTGTCCACTGAGAAAAGGCAAGAGTCAGATCTGGAAGCCGAAACCTTTCATGGCAGTCTATTTAATTTTTTGTTCAAATATTTGTCGGTCAGTTCCCATTAGTCAATTGCACCCCAACGCGCAGGTTGGTGTTAATTCGCCTAGGCAAGAAAGATAAGAAGAAGCAGACATGAGCATGGAAAAATGTGTCATTGTGGAGCAGTTGAAGTACTCCTAGTAAAATAAAATGTGGTTATGCTGAGTGTGTTAGACGTGGAAATCTGGTCTTGGGCGAAGGAAAAATACAAATCTATACTTGGGAGGATTTGCTGAAAGATCTCGCTACTTTATTAAGGAATAAAAGTTGTTTTATAGTCAGCTGTTTGTGAATGTCATAGCATTCTAACTAAGGTATTCTTGATTCTAGAAGAAAAGATCAAGTTGTGATGGTGAAATGATAGGTACAACCATTAAACGGCCATAGAGCCCCGTTTGAGAAGGGTATCTAGTTGTGACAGTCGTCGCCAGCTGTGATCTTGAAAGAAAGTGGAAGATACTATTGAGAAGAGAAGTATATAGCCACCATTAGCATAGGAACAGGAGTGAGCATGTTAAACGCCTCGCTTTACACCGTAGATGGAGGCCACAGGGCCGTCCTCTTCGACAGGTTCAAAAGCGTCATAGTCGAGAGCGTGTGAGAGGAAACCCATTTTTATTTTTTATTTTTTGTGCCATGGTTACAGAAACCCTACATCTTTGAGATCAGGTTGAAGGCCTGTAACATCAGCACTGTCATGGGCACGAAGGACCTACAGATGGTGAACCTTTCACTCAAGATGCTGTCGAGGCCAGAGGAGGCTTCCCTACCGGACATATTCCAGCGGCTCTATCTCGATTACAATGAGCGCGTCTTGCCTTCCATCGGCAATGAGGTTGTCAAGTCCGTGGTGGCGTAGTTCAATGCAGACCAACTACTCACCGAACGCCCATACGTCTCTGCTATGATAAGGGAGTCCCTGGTTCGTTGCGCCAAGAATATCAACATTGTGCTGGACGATGTGGCGATCACGCACCTGTCATATGGGCCAGAGTTCTGGCAAGCTGTGGAGCAGAAGTAGGTAGCGCAGCAGGAGGCAGAGAGGTCGAGGTCTATCGTCGCCAAAGTGGAGCAGGAGTAGAGGGCAGCGGTTATCAGGGCGGAAGGTGGGGAGGGTGTTCTTCAGATGCCCTTGTGGGAAAGCAAGTGAAAACATGGGAGAGATATTGTTCCCCCCTTTCACCCGCAAACAATTCTGGATACTCCAGTCGGGAAAGAAATGGAAACCATGTTTTCTTTATTTTGCGAGATCGTTTATTGCATGGGATTTTATTTTTGCCTCAGATTTCTATACTATGGATGGAACTCGAGCTGGATTTCTAGCACGAGTTGGACTGCCATCCGAAACTGGGCTTCCAGCCTTGAGCTTGGTCGCGAAAGAAATGGAAACCACGTTTCCTCTCTAATGCGAGATCTATTATTGCGTGGAACTTTATTTTTTGCCTTGGTTTACCGTATGTTTTGGTTTCTTGGTTTGGATTTCTTATTGCTCTGCGAAGAGTGGCGGGCTGATGATCGTGTGTTTCGATTCGACTTGAGCTTTGGCCTGAGGCCATTGTTAGGATTGTTGATGCCCGAATCCCAACTCACCCATCCAGTAACAGACTTGATTACTATTGGGCTTGAACCCTTGACCTATGCTCAAGTCAATACTCTATTGTTCTTCATATCTCACTACGACAATGATGTAATTGTGGGCATTGTTGACACTAAAATTTGACCTGAGAGCGAATGCTTCCATGACAGAGGCCTGGGACCTATTCCCCCAAAATGGAAGGGTGTGTGCTAAAGCGGTGTGATGTTTAATTCCTCACACTGCAATAGGAAAATAATTGGAGCTCGCTATTTCTTCAGAGGCTATGAAGCAACACATGGTCATCTTGATATAAGCAAATACAAATTAGTCAGGGACGACCACAGGGGTTGAAAAGAGCTAAGTAGCTGTGTATTGAAGAAGGATGTAAATGATGAAACACATTGTGAGATGATAACAATAGCCATTGAGAAGTTGTATTAATGGTCATAGAATGGCAATCAATAATTAAGAGTTTCACAGAGCTGAAAAGAGATCTATTGTGCATCATAGATAGTAGTACTTGTGATTAAGGGGGGAGTATTGGAATTAATCACCAACTACTTCTATCTCCAGCTGCCTCACCATGCCTATAATTGGAGTTAGGTATGAGAGCCTCTATAGGAGCATGAAGGTAACTGCAAAGGTTGTGCCATGGAATCTAAAGAAGTATTTGAGAAGTTCAAAGAGTTTAAAGCTCAGGTAGAGAACTTATCTGAGAAAAGAATGAAAGTTATGAGATCTAAAAATGGAGGGGAGTACACCTCTGAAGGATTCCGTAATTTTTACATTGAAGCAGGAATTAAGAGGGAGTTTTGTGTCCCTTATAACCCTCAATAGAATGGTGTTGCAGAAAGGTAGAACAGATCTATTGTAGAAGTTGCCAAAGCTTTGATAATGAGTTCTTCTCTATGAGATAAGTTCGAGGTGAAATCCCTTGATAATGAGTTCTTCTTTATGAGAGAAGTTCGAGGTGAAATCCCTTGATAAGAAGTTCTTCTATGTGAGAGAAGTTCGAGGTGAAATCCCTTGATAGCGAGTTCTTCTCTGTGAGAGAAGTTCGAGGTGAAATCCCTTGATAACGAGTTCTTTATGAGATAAGTTCGAGGTGAAATCCCTTGATAACGAGTTCTTCTCTATGAGAGAAGTTCGAGGTGAAATTCCCTGATAGCGAGTTCTTCTCTGTGAGAGAAGTTTGAGGTGAAATCCCTTGATAATAAGTTCTTCTTTATGAGAGAAGTTTGAGGTGAAATCCCTTGATAGCGAGTTCTTCTCTGTGAGACAAGTTTGAGGTAAAATCCATTGATAACGAGTTCTTCTCTGTGAGAGGAGTTTGAGGTGAAATTCATTGATTCCACCCTCTAGGAGGACCATGGTGGATGTCATGTAAAGTAATGAACACTTGTACATTCTATACATTGTTGTAGCCATTGTGATTGACATCACAATGAGGTGATATGTCTGATGTTGCTGGAAGTATCCTCCCTAGCTGAGAGGGAGTGTTGATGTTAAAGGAGTAGCGTCAGGCTCTCACTTCCAGCCTAACTTATTGTATTATTTAAGACATAAGTTGTTTGGTAGAGACCGACAAGGAAATTGAAGAGATGAGACTCTTTCCTCTTACTTGTATATATATAGAGTGATTTCTCATTGTTCAAGAAGAATAAGGAGAAGCATAATTCACAAGGCAGAGCAGACTTCTAAGGAGTAGATCAAGTTATTTCAAGAGCAAATCAGATTTATCAAGCGTGATCTTATTCTTTGTGCTTCAAGAAGTGAAGCCATCCCTATAGGCCTTGAATTTGGCCATTGTCAAGCAGATTGTTGTTCTTATCATTCAATATATAAGAGATATATTGTTGCTAGGTTTTTCCCTTCATGTTGGAGGGTTTTCCCAGGGTATATTGTTGTGTTCATTGTTCATTGTGTTGCATTTTCTGATTGTTTCAATTCTGATCATAAAACTAACACATGTGGGCAAGTTTGTTAGTGGAAACTGAAATATAAGAAGCAATGTCTTCTAGAGGGAGGGGATTTCCACCGCCATGTATGGAAATAATATCAAGAATTTGTAGTAAAATGATAGCTTGATGAGCCATGGGCTTGGCGGCTGAAAGAAATATTTCATAGAGTTGGAGATGTGCTTCCATGGAAGACACTGAGGAAGCCATGTTTGTCTCCCTCCTCTACAGATGATGTTAATTTATAGGGGAAACAACACCTCAATAAATGAGCATGTAAAAGAAAGTCTTTGCACGCTGTGTTAAAAATTGGAAATGATGGGAAACGTGCTTGACACTTTAAAAGTTGGTTTATGTCACTGTCCAGCCAACAGTCATCCTTTTGAATTTCATCCTATAAACATGGCGTAGTATAATAAATTTTTATTATGAAAGTTACTTTGAAAACATAATCAAGTTACCTTTGTTTTGAGCATGATGATTATCCAAGCATACCTTTTTTTGCATGGAGGTACAACACAACTTATCATCCATACCTAAGTTACAATGAATATCTTTTATTTAAAGTGATGTCATGACCTTTTTGTAAGACTGCAAATGTCTTTCATTTATCCAAAATAGATCATTACATGTTAATTTAGACAATGCTATGGAAAATTCTAGATCCATTAGAGTCAAACTAGGCTAAGCTTGATGAGTTGGATTAGTCTAGACTATTTCCTAAAAATAATTTAATATCTATCCTAAGCTACATTGTTATTCCAACTAGGCATGAGTTACCAGGGGACTTCTATAGGGTTCATGATTCATCCTTTGTTGAGTTGTCATTGAGCTATGATCCATGTTGTGTTGTCACTCCCCCCTTATTACATTATTTTTACAAATGTAGTCCCTGAATAGTTCAAATTTGAATTTTATAAGAGATTTGGTAAGTATATATGCTATTTGTGCATCTGTAGGGTAGTACTGGAGCTGGATATGATAGTTCAAAACTTGTTCTCAAATGTAGTGACATTATACCTCTATGTGTTTTGTCTTTTGATGATAAATATGATTCGTAACAAGTTTTAACACACCTTGATTATCAAAGTGAATGATGGGTGGCTTCTTTTCTTTATATTATATATCCGCTAGTATGTGATGCAACCATATCACTTCACACATAGCTCCATGTGTGGCATGATATTCTGCTTCAGTGGATGAAAGAGAAACAACTATTTACTTTTTACTAATCCATGATATTGATCTAGATCCAAGATGAAATATGTATCCTGACATTGACTTTCTATCATCAATAGATCTGGCTTAGTCTGAGTCTATATATACCTATAAGAAGAATTGAGTATTCTTCTTGTACTCTAGACCATACTCAAGTGTACCTTGGACATATCTTAAAACATGATTTTTTCTTATCCAGTGGCATTTATTCAGTTCTTGCATAAATCTAGAGAGAACTCAGAACAAAACATATATTTGGTTTGGTGTAGGTCAAGTAGATGAGACTCCCAATAAGCTATCTTTATAGAGTTGCATCTAGTTTAGGTGAGTCCTGGAATAGAGAAAGTTGTAAGCCTTTATCCATTGGTGTTGAAAGTGGCTTATAATTTGACATTCTATACTTTTTTAGGAGTGTCTTGGCATATTTGATCTGGGAGATAAAAATGTGATTCTATTTTTTCCATATCTCTAAGCTAAGACAATAGTGTAGTAGCCCCAAATCAGTCATGTCGAAGGATATTTTGAGATTATTCTTCACAATATTAACCTAATCTTCTAAACTTCCTGTGATCACAAGATCATCTACATACATAACAAGAATGAAAATCTCTATTCTTAGCTTATTTATATACAATTTAGAATCCGAGGGGCTACAAGTACAACCATACTACAAAAGATGATATCAATTTTGGTATACCATGCCTTAGGAGCTTGTTTTAGTCCATAAATTAATTTGATGAGACAACATACTCTTTACAATGTTTTTCATCAATAAATCCTTCTGGTTGGGTCATGTATACTTCATCCCTTAGATCACCATTAAGAAAAGCACTTTTAATGTCCATCTACTCAATTTGCCAACTATTTTGTGCTACGAGTGCACAAACAACTCTGATGGCCTTGATCTTTGTAGTAGGTGCAAATATTTATTCATAGTCAATGCCCTCTTTCTGAGCATATCTCTTTGCTATTAGCCATTCTTTATGTTTATCAATGGATCCATCTACCTTATATTTTGTTTTAAAGACCCATTTATAGCCTATGGGTTTCTTTCCTATAGGAAGATCAACTAGTTCCCAAGTTTTATTCTTCATGAGTGAGTCATACTCATCATCCATCACTTTCTTCCAATGAGGTTGAGTTAAAGATTAACAAACAATGTTAGGTTTGGAGCTATCAACTATTGTACTCATAAGTGAAAAATTTACCTTATGTTTTGTCTGACTCCTCGTTCTTACCCTAGATAAATAGTAGATTGGATTGCTTCTACCTAATAGTGATTCTCTAGCTTAGATATTGATAACATACAACAATCCATATCCATCACGGTATGATTGCATCATTCAACAACACCATTCTACTGGGGTGTATAGGAGTAGTCAAATTTTGTTTTATACTTTGTTGGTTCAGGGATGCGAAGAATTTATTTGTCATGAATTCCCCTCCTCAATCTCAATGAAGGTGAAGTAGGGGTTGTCCTCTCTCCTTCAAAATTTGATGATAGAAGATCTGGAAATGATCAAGTGCTTTACTCTTCTTCTTCAAGAAGAATACCCACATCTTCTGGGATTAATCATGTACGAATAGCTAGAAGTACTTGTATCCTAAGAATGAATCAGGTAGTGGGTCATACACATCAGTGTGAATAGCCTCCAATCATTTCCTGGCATGAAATGAGCTTCCTTTTAATGGATCCTTATGTTGTTTACCTACAAGTCAACTAGGGAAAATAGGCAAGGAACTAGACATCTTGAGAAGTCCACGTACCATCCCTTTAGTACTTAACTCATATAATTAACTAGCAGTTAAAAGACCATAATATTAGTGCCAAAGGGTAGTGGATTATATCATTGAGGTAGATAATGCTACTATAGAAGATGAAACAACATCTATAACAAATAATTTATCTTTATGAAAAGCTTTAGCAAGAACTTTACCTTTTCATGATATCAAGCATGTTTTGATGCAATTTTTGACAAGAAATTCCACCTTCAGATGGTTATTCAGTAGTTGGCTAATTGATAAGAGATTAGATGTTAGTCTCAGAATGTATAGTACCTTTGTTAGTGCACATTTTTGCATTTAGAGAAGAATGGTAACTTGTCATATTCTTTCTAAAATGTACTCTTTGTCATCTACAATCCTAACGCAATCTCTAGTGGGTTGGTCTGACAGTGAATCAAATAGCTTTTTATCACTTGACATATGTTTTGTGGCACTAGAATCGATTAACCAGACATTCCTCATGGCTTTGAGGTCTAGGAGACTATTACCAAGTTCTTGTCTTCATTAGATATATCACCTTTTTAAATGGGTGCTTCTTGCTACTATGTCGACCCTTCAACAATGTTTCTCCACCTTTTTGGGCACTTCTGCAAGTCTCGAATAAGTTGAATCTTCTACTGCACTACCGTTATGGCTCTTTACTTACTACGTTAGACTGCTACCTTGTGTCTAGCTCATGTACCACTTACATCATGATAGTTTGTTGTGTTGCTTAAGCTATGATACCCCTTATTGTAAGATTTCAAATGTTTTTCATCGATCTGAAATAGATCATTACATGTTAATTTATAAGATGCTATCTAAAATTTGAGATCCATTAGAGTCAAACTAGGCTAAGCTTGCTGAGTTGGATTAGTTTAGAATATTTCTTAAAAATAATGTAATATCTATCATAGTTGCGTTGTTATTCCAGATGGGCATGAGCTGCCAAGAGAATTCTATAGGGTTCATGATTCATCCTTTGTTGAGCTATCACTGAGTTGTGATCCATACTATGCTATCACTTTTTATTCTTCTTCTTGTTTTTAAATGGATGCAATTATGGATGTAGCTTCTAACACTTATCCTCAATATCATTATCAAAATCAAAATGCCCGAATGTTGTTGAGTATCCTTCTTAGAAATTGTAGAAGTAAAATCGACCCCACCTTCATTCTTTGGAACATCTAGAGATTTTGAAAAGGAAGACAGACCCTTATTCTTATCCATCTAAAGATAGTGGGATTGAGAATAAGCCTCATTTATATCCTTTGTCTTGACAAGTAAAATAATCCTCATTAATTAACTATGTAACCCTCCAATATACTTCATGAGCATATCAAAATTAAATGTATCTCTTCCCATTTGGACCATATTTTTTAAAAACTCAATTGTATAGACCTGCACACTTTGGCCTGGTTATTTCCAAAAATTCATTTGACGTGATGTCAAGACTACCAGAAAGGATATTACAAGAGAGTATGAAATATACAGATGGCACCTAATTAAAACCAAAGTGATTGGGCAAAGAGGTTATCTCTTTCCATGAAGAATGCACATTTATGGTGATGGAATCAAATAACCCTTAGAACATAAACACTTTGTGTGAAGGTTTGGAATTAGAATGTTGATGATTGTTAGCGTAGATCATGCCCAAGTACAGTATGGAAATGATTTTTTGTCAACAACATCACACCATGTTTGATCACCCTAATGGATGGCTAGGAAAAATAATCACAAATAATTAGAGCATTTATAACTTTAGTCTTGATATTGATTGTTTGAATCCATGTCCACTTCAAACTTTTATCTAAATGCCAAACCCTAAATTCCAAATTGTTCTTTGTTGCTTGTAATTTTTCCAGTGCCATTGTAATGAAAACAATTGAACTAACCCCAACATGTTGGGCTCTTTAACCAGATAATACATATGTCATTTGATTAAAACCAAGGGAGTTGTAATTTTTATATAGAGTTTTAGCAAAGAGGCTCTATCTTTACATGAGTGTAAGCCATTAGAGATTAAAGCATTGCAACGTGATTTAGATCTTGATTGGTCTATGCCCACAATTACTTTACACAAACTTATTTTGACATCCAAATATAATCTTACAAAGCATGAAAATACTGAAATATTTCTAGATGCATTGGATCATCTTATGTTTTAGTGATTTCAAACATATAGTTCACTTTCCTTCTTCCTACAGTGGGTATCTTACTTTAAAATTGGAGATTTTGTTGGGTAAAAATATAAATTTGTTTCCATCAAACTTACCACACCTTATCCCGCTCACTTAAATTACATAGCCTCCCATGCCCATCAAATTCTGCTATTCGTCACTTGCATGCATTATAGGTGATCAAATGCATGTCAGTTCCATATCATTGTATTGTATTGAGAGTCATAATGGCTCCATATATGTACAACACCTTATCCCACTCACTTAAATTATGTAACCTCCCATGCCTATCATACATCTTTATATTGAGAATCATAATGGCTCCATAGAAATAGGTTTATACCAAAAAGTCACACCTTTAACATCTGCTTAGCTACTTACGCAATACCTATTGAATTGTTTAACTTGATGCCAGTCCTCACAGTACCTACCCCATGAATCTGCTAATTAGAAGCAAGAAAATAGTGAAATATTTCAAAGTACATTAGGTGATGATAATAATAAACAACAAATGATAGGAAACATGTTTAATAAAGAATGTGAAACTTTTATATTGATAAAATTGTGTGATAATTTTAAAATATATATGTAAGATATTTATGTAAAGTTAATATGTATCAGATTTAGTAAAATACAATATAATTTTATGTTTATTTAATAATTTTGAAACATTATTTAGTTTTTTTTTCAAAAAATTAACTTTTTTTAATAACATTTCATTCATTTTAGATGTTAATTTATATAATTTAAATTATTTATAATAAATATAATAAATTTTTAATATTAAAAATAAATACATAATTTTATACATAAATTTAAGATAAAATATTTTAAAGTTAAATGTTTTATTAAGAAAATTATTTAATTTATTTAAATTATTGTTATGACTTAAAATTTTATGTATTAAATTATATAATAAATATTTGTCTAATTATATTAAAATTATTATATAAATATATTTCATCTTTATTTTTTATTACCATAATTTATGGAGAATGTTCATATAATAATCGTAAATCCTTGAATCGTATGAGAATGTTCAATAGTTTTTAGAATTTAATTTTTTATTTTAAAATTTCTCATGTTTCACAAATTTATAACATCTTAAGTGCCACAAAACATTACTTTTTTTTTTCTAACCTCTATTTAAACATACATGAAAAAATTGTTTGGTAAAAGTGGAAAGCTCATCTTTTTTAACACACAAATACACTATATATTTACATTTGTTTTTTTTTAATTATATATATATATATATATATATATATATATATATATATATATATATATATATATATATAAATTTAACATAAATATAGAAATAATTCATAAAAAAATAAAGGTGGTATGCAAATACGTCAATATATATATATATATATATATATATATATATATATATATATATATATATATATATATAAATTTAACATAAATATAGAAATAATTCATAAAAAAATAAAGGTGGTATGCAAATACGTCACATCATGCTAGGCAGAGCCTAAGAGCAAAATCAAAAGTATCATAATCTAGGCAAAGCCTAGAAACAAGTCATAAAGTCATTAAAAATATAAATTTTATGAAGTAAGAGCAAGAACAGAAGGTAGAGGATCCATATCATTAGGATCCCAACCCAAACTTGGTAAGTCGTTGCCATCTGGAATAGGCTCTTAGCCAGTAACTTGAGCAGTGTCCGTGTCATCATCTTTTACTTGTGTTTTAGTTGGTGAAATGGCTTAAAAAAGACTAAGAAACTTATCTAGAATATTCATTCAACCTCCAAGTGGTGCCCCCGTAGCATCTAGGTGCAGAGGAGGAGGAGAAGGAGTGCCCCAACCATCCTACCTAGCTAGGGAAGGAGGCAGTAGTTGCCACCCTCACTATTACCCAAGAGGGGAAATGCACTGGTACGGGGTGCCACTATGAGAGTGATGTCTAGAACAACTATGACGATTCCCACCATGAGGTGATCAAGGCACTCTATCATCTAATTTGGGATCCCTAAGCAGAGAAGGTAGAACTTGAGCCATAACACAAGGAACATCTCCCCAATGGGAGAGGATATTCTGAAGATGCCCAAGCTCCATAACCACTTTATTGGCTTGGACTTAAATCTACAAAATAACATTGGAGATGATAGAAGATTTGTGCAAAGCAAAAACATTACAATTAACAGAAGCATGATTAAACACATAATTATTTCTTTCTTTCCAAATTCATAAGAGAATCTCCACTCTGAAAGTATACCAAATTTGCATGTATTTGAAGGGTATCACGGGTTTGTCTCCAAGGAAGATATGCTACCAAAGAAAGAATTTAGAATGGAAAGCCATAAAAAGATCGTGGATCTAAGTCCAGACCCTTTGAGCTTTGAAATAGTACTAGAAGAGATGAGGAAGCATCTCAAGGTGGCCACAAAAGGGGCAAGTAGGCAGGTGGAATCCATGTTGGATGAGTCTTCTACCAATAGGCAAGCCTTGGTGTTATTACACTAAGTAAAATGAGTAAATTTGAGCTCCACACAAGCCCCCTAAATAGTGTTGAATTGAAAGCTCCACATTTTAAGAGATGAGTTAGTCCTCAGTGGCCGTTAAGCTTGTTAACCATGGGCAAATGGGGGGTGAGCCATACATATCCAAGTTAAGGAGTGTAATTAAAAAAATGGGTTTCGACATACCATTTCTAGTCCTTCCACCATGGTCGAGTGGAATGGATCAAAATTTTATACATCATGAAAGCTAGGATGACATTAGGGATCTCTTGATAGGACTCCTAGTTTGTATTGGCTAACCAAAACATGAGCATCTATAGAAGATATACTAGATAGTATGAATTCCTCTATAGTAAAGCTTTAGAACGTTGACCCAAGGGAATTCTACTAAGGGCATTTCAGTGTGAGAGAAAATGGGAGACCAATAGAGAGAATGAAAGTTAACAGAGAGCCCAGTCCAAAAATTGGAGCCATTTTAGAGCAGGGACAGTTTAATTTTTTCCCAAGCTTTGCATATGCATTTGGTGACAGAGGACCATATGATTTGGATAAGATATTGAATGAAGTGTAAATTGTGGAAGCCGAGCCCATATGAGACACTACTTCATGTAAATCATCGACAGTGAGGGGCTTGTCACAAACCAAATCTATGGTGAGAGTGAGTTTACATGGCACCACTAAAAGGCATTATTGAAGTGTAGTTTCACGCTCAACTGAATTTGCTTGAGCTTGTGAATACTTGTTGATAATGGTGGACAAAATCTTGTACCATTTATGAAATCTTTGTGAGTCTATTTCTAGCCTAAAAAATGACTTGTATTTGCTACTTCAAGTTCTTGGCTCACATCATTTGGAAGAACTCCTTAGAAGCTTTGTCCCCTATCCTAAGCCAATAAGCCTAGATTTGACTTGGGCTCCCCAGGCACTATAGTTGTCTACAATCTGAATGTGGTGTCTCATAGAAGCAACTCTCACCTACAAGATATCATTAAAGGGATATTTTTCGAGGGCTAGAGCCATGTGGCTCAGCTTTAAGGGGGTATTAGAGTAAGAGAGTCTCTAGATTTTGGCAAGATAGTAGCCACAGATCCATAAAAATTATGAAGTTCTTTTATTGGCATTATCCCACCATAGAATCCAACTAGATTCTTTGGAAATATGTAGATATAAATTTCAGACTCTCCTAACTAGTGCCACCATGGGCCCATGCTTGAGTCAAGAGGTGTTAAGGAAGAAATGCATTTTATGTACTTTGGGTTTCATAAACTACCATGTCACTCAAAAATGAATAAGGGAGTGATCAAAAATCTTAAAATTTAAGAGCATCTACATCAGAGAAAAAAATCATTATCAAAAAAGTACGGTTGGATGTACATCATTACCCTATCTAGACGCTTCATAATCTGAACAAGACCTTCTCTGTAATTGATTTAGGTGTACCAAACTCCATCTATAGGCTGGTGGGTTAAATTAGGGCCATAAATGCCCCATTTAGTGTACATGTAAAACCACACCTCTCTTTTGCTAGTTGCCCATCTCATAGGTAAGTGGTCCATTTTGTCCTTGGGAGACACCACCATATTAAAGTCACCACATAATACCCAATGGGCATCGGGGAGATCATCTTCTATCTACCACCATAAATGAGTGCACTTCAAGAAATCATTTAAGGTAGAAATATTAATAAAGCCAATAATGCGGATTTCAATGCTAAAAAGAACCCATACTAACTAGTTTGGGGGGTTCATGCTAAACTGCACTAAGTGTGGATGCCACCTTGGAGAAAAAAAATTAATCACCCCTCCATATATTGTAACATAGTTACTATGAAGAATGATACTATCGTGTCAGATAGAATTACTGATAGTCATTAATAAAAAATCCATCACCTTGACTTCTTGAAGATAGAGAATGTCTATCATGGGAAACTTCCTTCTGAAATCATGCACACCAAACCTGCATTTTGGGTTTGTGAGACCCCAAACATTCAATGAAAAATAATTCATATATGATGGGTGTCAAGGGACATGTCTTCTGATTTCAACCCTTCTAGGGTGTCATACCAATTTTATATAAAGTGCCTACTATTAGCATTCAAGAACTCATATTGCTTTAAAAATCAAGGTCAACTTGAAACTCTCCTTCCTCCACATCATCATTCCTCTAAGGAGGTATGTGAGAGAGTTTGGTTGTATCCTTTCAAAAAGGAAGTGGAAGAGTCGCTGGATAGGAGCTTGAAAATATAGAATAGCTAGGCATCGAGGCCTTGAAACCCTGGGACCAAATGTTAGAAGCCAGAGGGGTGTTGAACACCCTGGGATTTTCTACCAATTTTAGGGCTTCAGCTAGAGAGGGCTCTTTCTCAATAGGAGCCTACTCATATGGGCCATTGCTTGAAGATGGCTTACCTCTTTTGAGAGAAAAATTTGTGTTTACAGCTTTGGCACGAGAGTTATTATTCTATATCATAGTCCATTTGTCCTTAGCTATTTTTTTCTAGCTTTTAGAGAGGGATTAGGGGGAGAGGATGAGTGGTTGGGCACATTATTACAAGCCAACTAAGGGGGATAATCTCATATTTTATGGTCTATAGATTGACAATGAATCAAGTGTTAGGCAAGTTGATATACAAGATTTTTTGAGAGTGCTTCACATCCCCAACTTGAATTTACAGAAAATCCTTAAGGTTCTGTGAGAGGTCTACTTCTACACAGACCCTTTTTTTACAGTCTTGCAGTGTAGAACTAGTTTTGTTCATGACAAAGAGTGTAATAAAATATTTAATCAAAATTTTAAATCACAACACCTAATCTATTATTAGGAAGAAAAAGTGGTTCCTAATTTCAATGTTTTAGCATCCTTCTCTTTAATATAAATATTATTAATAATGATGTTAATATAAATATCATTAATAATGATATTATCATGTTTTATTTAAATTTTAGTTATTATTATGTAATATAAAGTACAAGCTCTTAGTTTACAATTACTTTGTAAATATAATCATATCTGTACAATATTTGTATCCTCTTTTTTATTATTATAATTGTTTAAAATTTGAAAATGTTAACTTATAAACCTTCTATAAGTTCAATAATTAATATTATATAATTTTTAAATTTCTAATTTATAAATAATTTACAATTTATGTAATATAGCCTTCTTAAAAAAACTTATTTGATTACAACTTTAAAATCTCACTAACATTAACTTTAAAACTTATTTACTCAATATAATGTATACAACATTGAATATAAATATCTCAAAAATTATCTTTCTTGAAGTTTTTCAAATAAATTTACATAAATCATGTGAAATTTAAAAAGGATGCATATTTTTGAAGGAAGGAATATGTGTTCTACAGGGTCAATAAATGTAGTATGTAAAGTTACAATGTGTGATGGAATATGAAGGCTTGAGTATTAGAAAGAATAGGAATGGAAGAAATAATTTTTAACTTACTATTCCTAAATTAGTGGTTACATTAAAAATAAATATACTCGTGAGTTTTTAAATTTTATAGGAAAAAAATTTAAACTTATTTGTTGGGTAATTTTTTATAAACAATGGTATGATCAGCCATAAAAGTAAGAGAGAACAAAATTGTGTGTGTGTGTATGTATGTGAACATCAACTTCTTAGGCCACATGAGCCAAAGGACTACCTATTTCAAATTCCTACTCCAATGCATATCATACATGGTCCTGCTTTACCTCCTATACTTATTCATACCTCTCCTACACATCATATGTCACATTCAAAATATAACAAACAAACAAGTTTACCTATTTACAAATACAACTATCAACCCAATGCAAATCATTTTAATGGTTCAATGTTACCTCACTTCAACTCACATGTTGGGGAATCTTGTAATGCCCAACCACATGTCCCTTCAGACTTTGGGGCATCTTGCAATGCCCATCCCTGTATCCACTTATCCAATGGGGTATCTGGCGATACCCACTCTTATTCTACAATGCATAATAACAAACAAATCAAACTTCAAGAAATATTTTGAGACTTATATACTTGTATTTCACATGGTCATCTTTGATATAGACATTAGCATAGGTCTTATTTGTTCTCTTGTCTCATGTTTCTTTGTTTTTGTGCATTTTTCTTTCTTTTCTTTACTTTCATTTAAAAAACATCATTGTCTTCCTTTACATTCTTTGGTTTTCTTCCACATTAAATTTGGCATTTGTTTTCATTTTTATCTTTATATACCTCTTTCATTTGTCTTTTTATGTCACTCTTTTCCTTATTAGCTTTATGATCATTTTTTCCCCCTTTCTTTAGCATTTATGTCTTGATGTACCATAGTCTTCTTTATCTTTTGACATTTTTATTTTGGCACCTTTTTGGGTTTTTCTTTTATGAGTTACATTACAATATCATGGATAAGACCTGAACCTCCTTATAAAATTATCATCTTTTAATTATTTTCTAGAAAATACTTTTGATCCTTGTTCTCAGCTTTAGCTGTAGCTTCTTTTGATAGATGGAATTTTCACAACAATCTATGTTAGCATGATTTCCTCCATTTCCCTCATTCTTATGATAAGGAATCACACTTTACTGTCATTGTATCCCTTTTTACCTTTTGTCATTTTTTTTTCAATTTGAAGAAATTCAAATTATTCCATGTGTTATTCATCTTAATTTCCCCTTTCCTTTCACTCCACATTGGATAAAACAAGGTCGAAGTCAAGATAACACTTTTATTTCATCTAGATTTAAGAGACTCTTAGATCCCATGCTCTTTGAAGTTCTCTCTCTTAGCAACCTTGTTCCAAGTATTCAAATGAAAGTCATATTTATCACCTTTGCTTGGTTTTCCAAAGCCATATGGAGGAGGAATAGGAAAAGCCATCAAGAAAGTTAAAATACAATTCATTTGAAAACAAAAGGAAATGATATATAAAAGGAAACATATAAATCTCAAAATTCAAATTCACACTAAAAAAAATGATTCCAAGCATGTCTCCTATCTCCAATTGAAGCTCAAATTCCACAGTTGGCTTCACATAGAGCCAAGGTCCTTTGGGGTGAAGTAGGCCAGTAGATTAGAATTGGGAAATTTAGAAAACTCTATTATGCTGCCTAATTTCTCACACAATTACCCAATCTTCACAGTAGATCGATGCCTCTGTAAGGGGTCGTAAAGAATAAGAAACACATCATGGGGAGGTAGGTCCATTTTGATTTTCATGCATCTAGCCTTCATGGGATGACCTATATACTTCACTTGCTGACATAAGACTTGTGTAGCTAAGAGAAGTTCTTTAGAGTCCTTAAGGTTGATGGGCCACTTGTTTTTTGAAAAACATAATTTGAGTGTCTTAACTCTGACAAAGAGTTCCTCTACCTTGTTTTTTCCTTCATTCTCCCATCTACCCATTTCCTTTCCCCCCTTGATAGGCAAATTGTGATACCAAATCTATTTTCCCTCTTCTAATTATTCTTTCTTATTCATCCCTTTAAAAACATGCTAGCATTACTTTGTTTTAGTTTTATCTATTCTTAGAGAAAAAAAAACATGTTTGAGTAACTATGGATCACTCTTTTATTTCAATTTTCATTATTGTACTACCCTTCTATTGTGGATAGCTAAATTTGTACTCTTTTGCCATTATTACATACATGCCTTCTTCATGTTTGTCTCTCATCTTCAATTATATTTCAGTTCTTTATTTCATGTTTTCATTATTGCCTATCTTATATGAGATTATTTTTCACTTTCTTACACATCTTTTTTAGAGTTTTATTGAATTGACATTTCTTTTTGCCATTTATGCTCTACATGATTTTCAATATCATTTATCATTTATTTCTTGTCATTTTTCATTCATTTTCCATCATTTGTCATTCATTTTCCAATCATTTGTCATTTATTTGTCTTCAATATTCTAAAAACCTTGCTTTAGCAATCCTAAATTGCCAATTATCTTCTTTGTTATTCCTAACCACTATATGCCTATTTTCCAATTTTTCTTTATTTTTGACTATTTTTTGTACTAACTTCTATATGTTCACCTAGTGTTCTTCTACATTGGACACCTTCACATTTTTTATAGTCTACTTATATATCTATGGTACTAAGGTAAGTTCTGTGGCACTAAAGTAAGTTAAAGGTATGTGTTTTTCAATTCAGTCCTTCTATTTATCTTATTTTTTATTTACTGCACTTTACTTAGCATCAACATTGTGTGTTATCATGTTCTTTTCTCGAAGCACCATTCTGTGTTTCACTTACATGACACGTGATGATCTTCGAGTGGGGCATATATATACACATTTTTTTTAAAATTTTACTGGTTACTGACACTTTGTATCTTGCAAGAACTTGTTGAGTCTTAATCTCTCTGAGTGCATGGTTTAAGGGTGCATAGGAAAAATCGTGGATAGACCATCATTGCTTCATATGATTGTTGTCCCTTTTACCACTTGTCATCTACACACTTTTATCCTAAAACCATTTACCCTAAGCTTATTCTTCTTAGTCCTACCTATTTCAATCATTTTTCTCTTTCCATCCTCATTTTATTGCCTTAAACTCCTTTTGGTCAGTCAGTTGTACTAGATCAACTAGGTCGATGTATTATATTTAGGGGTATTTTTCAATTTTTTAGTTTGTTAGTCTTTCGGCCAACCTAGCTTAGACTTAGTGAATTGTCCCTAAAAACACACTGGGTCAATTGGGTCAACCATTTATAGCTAATGTTTTCAAGAGGATTTAGGGAAAGATCTAACTATATATACAAGTTCATTTCCCACCATTTCATAAGATAAGAATTACAAGCAAAGAAGTGTTAGTAAAGATCTGATCATTGACCATTCTACTTAAAGAATAAAGCTTAGGGTTTCATACTTTCTTTAGAGATAAGGATCTTGTCTTGTGGAGAATTTTTTTGGATGCTTAGATAGGTTATGTATCCTAGAGATAATTTATCTTTGTTATCCTTACATATCACAAGAATCTTTTACGAAGCCCTTGGACAAAGGGAAAGATTGAGCTCAACGAGTTCATCTTCAAAGGTAATTATTCCTAACTTTATTTTTCCTTTGTAAGAGTAGATAGATAATGAATTTGTATTCTTCTCTCCATGTATTAGGATTTCATATACATTGATATGAGTATATCTAGTCTACTACATGTTTAGTTTAGTTGTTTATTTTATTGCTTTTAATCCCCACTTTATGCCACAAGCTTTACTATGTACTAGTTAGATTTAATTTTTTGCTATTAGAATAGAATGAATGATTTAAACCTTATGAATACATTACATTTGTTGTGCGATTGTGTTACACTATAGGCTTTAGAACCATTCTTAACATGATGTGTTATGAAAAGTGATATAAGTGATCCCTTAATAGGGTCTAGTGAATCCCCATATTGGTCATGCTCCCACTTAACAAGTGTATCCCAATCAAAAGTGTAGGTATGATCTATCTTATTAAATCTAGGATTAATTTATAGACATGATGTATTATCAATTTCATATAGTCATCATATTTATCATGCATCAAATTTATAATCTTTGGGGGGGGTCATTACTGATTGTCACGGAGTGGTTTCTATGGGTCCTATTTTTTATCATATGTACACTCAATTTCCATGAATTGTGTGCCACTTTTATGTAATTTATACTTATTACTCTTTTATTCTTGGATGCATTATTAGTTGAGTCTAACATCTATTCATTGAATGTGCATTATCACTTATTTAGTGTTTTCTCTCATTATACTTTTTTGGTGTCTTCTCTTAGTCATATCGACTCCACTTGAGAGATACCAAATGATGAAGAGAGTTGATTCTAAACCTTTAATTATTCTTGGGAAGATAAATTATGCTTCTTAGTGTGTATGTATGGAATACTTGCTCACACACAAGAATTGTATTTCATTTCTATATTTACAGATTATTACCCCCACTGATCTTATTTAGTTTAATAAGTGGGATAATACTTGTGACAAGGTTCTTGGCACCCTATTATTACATGTTTTCATAGATCCTCATTGCCATGTAGAGCATTTAGAGTTTCCTTGAACTTTTTGTAGCATCCAATAGTCTCTTTTCAAAGATATTGTTGATAGTTATATCACTCCTACTCCTCCTCTTTTTATTGTCTCATTGTAAACTATTGCACTCCCTCCTCCTACTCTTATTTATTATGTTGTCACATTCCTGGTAGATAATGTTCTTCCTTCTATCCATCCCCAACTATAATTTGATATTATACTAGACCTTACTTATCCCATTGTAGATTATACTCGTATTCCTATTCAGGATGTTGCTCTTCTAGAGCCTTCACCTTATTCTACTTAGGAGGAGTCTATTGTTTCCAATGTGAGTACACTGATTGAGATCTTTGACGACTCATATGTTATTGTGGATATTCATATTTCAAAATTGTGTGCTTCATCTATAATATCTTCTTCACATGGATATTATTTTAGCGAGTATTCCATGTATTTCTTCTGATAGGTTCACTACAGTGGCATTACATCTAGTTCTTGTGCATGATATTGACATACATATGCCATGCCTTATTTTTGGACCTCTTTCAGATATCTTCATACTATTTTCTTCATCTTCTATTTTGGAATGGGAATAATTTTAGTATACACATCATGTTCTTCTTTGGTCAAAAGGAAGATTTATATTATTCGATGCAAATGGAGCATCTTTAGTCTTCAAGTAGAGGATCTTGTTGTTGACATTGGTCATTTTACAAGCTATACTGAGAGTGCAGACAAATTCAACATCATCTTTAGTGGGGCTTATTATCCCTTGATTCTCTCTATGTGATTTTTTGTTCTCACTTGTGGATGCATTTTTAGTTGTGCGTGACATCCTTAGAGCATGTATTATTTCTTTTCTTTCTTTTTTTTGGGTGGGGGGATTTTTTTCCTATGTTTTTCTCCTTTTCTCCACTTTATGATAGTTAATTTTTATATGGCTGCCTCTTTAAATTTTGTTGTCAGGACCCATTTCTTTTACCTATCTAAGATATGCTTATGAGAGGTGTTAGTGTAGGATATTATTTTTGTTTTTATTAGGATTACTCTACATACACAATATTTTCTTATACTTGTGGGATTAGCTTGCTTAGGTGTACTTCTATACATGTGTAACTCTTTCATTATTATGTTATAGGATTTACTCTTTGATTATTCTATCATAAGAGTTATATGCCTATTCTAAGCCCTTTGTGGAGGATTTATTACCATTCTCTCATATTTGTACATCTTCAATTCATGAGCTATTCATGGAGTGAGTTAGGTGATTTGAACTATTTGTGTTTATTTTTGTAATACTATATCATATCTTTGATTTTATTAACATGTAGTTATAAACGTTCACATACTTGTCTCACATTGCTTGAGCCAGTACATTCGATATTCCATTCAATCTTGATGCATACTCTGATATGAACATCTATTCTAAACATATAAATTGTTAATAATAAAAATAAGAAAATAATAATTTAGAATTTAATAAGTAACTCCATAAGTTAAGTATTAAAATTATTGTATAAGTTAAGTGACTGAAAATAATGAAATATTCTTTTTGTTAAACATATTTATCATATAATAATATTTAATATAATTACACAAATATTTATGATATAATTTAATCCATAAAATTTTAAATCATAATAACTATCTAAATAAATTAAATTCAATTTTTTTTATATAACTAACATTTAATTTTACAATGTTTTATTTTAAATCCATGTATATAATTATTTATTGTTTTTCATAATTTATTTATAATTTATTACAATCATAACAAATAACTTAAAAATATGTATCATTCTAACATTCAAAATAAATGGAATATTATTAGAAGTATTAGAGCTTTAAAAATAAGATACTATATAACTATTAAGTATTATCTCTAAATTATTAATTAATTGCAAGACAATTACACATTTTTTATATTATATTTATTTTATATAAAACTGATTTAAATGTTTTTGAGAAAATACATCAATCTAAAATATCTTATCTTAAAAATATCATACGGTTTTATGAATTTAAAGTTTCCACGTTCGTTATGAAGCACGTTTCCCATAATTTACAAATTTTTATTACAATGCCAAAAGACTCTTGATTTATTTTACAAAAAATTAAAGACTTTTTAATTTTTTATAAACTAAACATATTTTAATCCTTGAGAATATATTCATAATAACATCCTTGTTTTAACTTTAACTTCCATTGAAAGGGTGGTATTGACAAGTTTATAAGATGAAATCCACCTTTTAAAAAAAAAATGAAATTTCAAATATTATTACTCTAAATTTAAGGTCAATGGTTATGAAATTTCAAATATTATTACTCTAAATTTAAGGTCAATGGTTATTTATAGTACATTTTATTTGTTTTATATATATTTATTTAAAAAAATGTCAAGAGAGATTAATTTTCAAATTTTTATCTTTAATTTATTATATATTATATTAATTAATGATTTGATTATATAAATTTATTATTGATTGATAATATATAATTTCAATTTAATTACACTATTATATAGGAATTGAAACAATGTTAAGAAAAAAAAAGTCAAGTTCCAAATTATATATTATATTAATACTCTTTTCTCTAATTATCTTACTTGATGTAATTATATATTACATTACAATGCATTTTTATATTTAATTTGAGGGGTTTGTATATCACTTTAATCCTTCTAAAATTAAAAAAATGTATCACTCTAATGCTCTTAAAATAAAAAATTGAAACACCCAAAAAAATATGATACAACTATTAAAAAGCTTAAAAATTCATTTGACATGACATTAAGACTACAAGAAAGGATAATACAAAAAAGCATGAAACATACACATGTCCCCTGATCGAAATTAAAGTAGTTATACTTTTGACATAATGATTGGGCAAAGAGGCTATCTCTTTCCACAAAGGATGCACATTTAAGGTGATGTACTTGAGGAAATCCTAGAACATAAACATTTTACATGAAAGTTTAGAATTAGAATGTTGAAGATTGTTAGTGTAGATCATGCCAACGTATAGTATAGAAACATTTTTTTTGTCAACAACATCACATCATGTTTGATCATCTTGACAGATGGCTAGGAAAAATAATCACAGATGGTCATAATGTTTACAACTTTAATATTCATACTAATTGTATGTACCTATATCCACTTCAAATTTTTATTCAAATCCCAAACCCTAAATTCTAAATTACCCTTGGTTGCTTCTAATTTTTCCAATGCCATTATAGCGTAAACAATTGGCTCGAATTCAAAATGTTGGGATCTTCAACCAGCTAATATAGATGCCCCCAGATCAAAACCAATGGAGTTATAGTTTTGACATAGGGTTTGGGAAAAGAGGCTATCTCTTTCCATGAAGAATGCAAGCCATTATAGACTTGAGCATTGTATGGTGATCCAAATCCCGATTAGTCTGCTCCCACAAATTCTTTACACAAACTTATTTTTATATCCAAATAAATTTTTATAGAACATGAAAATGATTAAAATACTTCAAAATGTGTTGGATCATCTTATGTTTTGGTAATTTTGAACATGTAGGTCATAATTCTGAAGTGGAATTTTCTAAATATGATATTTTCTCTCATTATATAACCTATAAAATATTATAAAATTAATAATAACAAAAGCAAAATTAAAAAATATTCTTCTCAAATATTATAAATTAAAAAATGATGAAAATAAAATTCTAGAATAAAATATCATTTAAATAATAAAATATCAAAATGAAAAACTGCAAAAACAAATAGACAGCAATGAATACTTTAAAACCATTCAAAAGAGGTGAGAGGCAATTAATTAATACATGAGTCAATGAAAGCAACCATACCACTCTTAAACCTCAAGGAGAGTTATTAAAAACATTACAACAGAAGATAAATATAGTAGCATCTATGTAAAAAAAAACTCATCTATGTAAGCCAATTATATGATTTAATCTTGATGTCATCAACGCATTGTTGCAAAGTAATCTCTCTCTAAAGGTTTGAATGTATTCATATTTAAATATTTCATTGAATTCCAGATGGGCATGAGATGCCAAGAGAATTCTATAGGGTTCATGATTCATCCTTTGTTGAGCTATCACTGAGTTGTGATCCATACTATGCTGTCACTTTTTATTCTTCTTCTTGTTTTTAAATGGATGCAATTATGGATGTATCTTCTAACACTTATCCTCAATATCATTATCAAAATCACAATGCCCACAATGTTGTTGAGTATCCTTCTTAGAAATTGTATAAGTAAAATCGACCCCACCTTTATTCTTTGGAACATCTAGAGATTTTGACAAGGAAGACAGACCCTTATTCTTATCCATCTAAAGATAGTGGGATTGAGAATAAGCCTCACTTATATCCTTTGTCTTGACAAGTTAAATAATCCTCATTAAGTAACTATGAAACCCTCCAACATACTTCATGAGCATATCAAAATTAAATGTATCTCTTCCCATTTGGACCATATTTTTTAAAAACTCACTTGTATAGACCTGCACACTTTGGCCTGGTTATTTCCTAAAATTCATTTGACGTGATGTCAAGACTACTAGAAAGGATATTACAAGAGAGTATGAAATATACAAATGGCACCTAATTAAAACCAAAGTGATTGGGCAAAGAGGTTATCTCTTTCCATGAAGAATGCACATTTATGGTGATGGAATCAAATAACCCTTAGAACATAAACACTTTGTGTGAAGGTTTGGAATTAGAATGTTGATGATTGTTAGCGCAGATCATGCCCAAGTACAGTATGGAAATGATTTTTTGCCAACAACATCACACCATGTTTGATCACCCTAATGGATGGCTAGGAAAAATAATCACAAATAATTAGAGCATTTATAACTTTAGTCTTGATATTGATTGTTTGAATCCATGTCCACTTCAAACTTTTATCTAAATCCCAAACCCTAAATTCCAAATTGTTCTTTGTTGCTTGTAATTTTTCCAGTGCCATTGTAATGAAAGCAATTGAACTAACCCCAACATGTTGGGCTCTTTAACCAGATAATACAGATGTCATTTGATTAAAACCAAGGGAGTTGTATTTTTTACATAGAGTTTTAGCAAAGAGGATCTATCTTTACATGAGTTTAAGCCATTAGAGATTAAAGCATTGCATGGTGATTTAGATCTTGATTGGTCTACGCCCACAATTACTTTACACAAACTTATTTTGACATCCAAATACAGTCTTACAAAGCATGAAAATACTGAAATATTTCTAGATGCATTGGATCATCTTATGTTTTAGTGATTTCAAATATATAGTTCACTTTCCTTTTTCCTATAGTGGGTATCTTACTTTAGAACTGGAGATTTTGTTGGGTACAAATATCAATTTGTTTCCATCAAACTTACCACACCTTATCCCGCTCACTTAAATTACATAGCCTCCCATGCCCATCAAACTCTACTATTCGTCACTTGCATGCATTATAGCCGATCAAATGCATGTCAGTTCCATATCATTGTATTGTATTGAGAGTCATAATGGATCCATACATGTACAAAACCTTATCCCACTCACTTAAATTATGTAACCTCCCATGCCTATCATACATCTTTGTACTGAGAATCATAATGGCTCCATAGAAATAGGTTAATACCAAAATGTCACACCTTTAACATCTGCTTAGCTACTCACGCCATACCTATTGAATTGTTTAACTTGATGCCAGTCCTCACAGTACCTACCCCATGAATCTGCTAATTAGAAGCAAGAAAATAGTGAAATATTTCAAAGTACATTAGGTGATGATAATAATAAACAACAAATGAGAGGAAACATGTTTAATAAAGAATGTGAAACTTTTAAATTGATAAAATCATGTGATAATTTCAAAATATATATGTAAGATATTTATGTAAAGCTAATATGTATCATATTTAGTAAAATACAATATAATTTTATGTTTATTTAATAATTTTGAAATAATATTTAGTTTTTTTTCAAAAAATTAACTTTTTTTAATAACATTTCATTCATTTTAGATGTTAATTTATATAATTTAAATTATTTATAATAAATATAATAAATTTTTAATATTAAAAATAAATAAATAATTTTATACATAAATTTAAGATAAAATATTTTAAAGTTAAATGTTTTATTAATATTTTTTTTTAATTTATTTAAATTATTGTTATGACTTAAAATTTTATGTATTAAATTATATAGTAAATATTTGTCTAATTATATTAAAATTATTATTTAAATATATTTCATCTTTATTTTTTATTACCATAATTTATGGAGAATGTTCATATAATAACCGTAAAACCTTGAATCGTATGAGAATGTTCAATAGTTTTTAGAATTTAATTTTTTATTTTAAAATTTCTCATGTTTCACAAATTTATATCATCTTAAGTGCCACAAAATATTTACTTTTTTTTTCTAACCTCTATTTAAACATGCCTGAAAAAATTGTTTGGTAAAAGTGGAAAGCTCATCTTTTTTAACACACAAATACACTATATATTTACATTGGTTTTTTTTTTAATGATATATATATATATATATGTATGTATATATATATATATATATATATATATGTATGTATATATATATATATATATATATGTATGTATATATATATATATATATATATATATATATATATATATATATATATATATATATATGTATGTATATATATATATATATATATATATATATACATATATATATATATATATATATATATATATATATATATATATATATATATATATATATATATATATATATATATATACATATACATATAGACACACACACACACACACACACACACACACACACACACACACACACACACACACACACACACACACACACACACACACACACACACACACAATAAAGGTGGTATGCAAATACGTCACATCATGCTAGGCAGAGCCTAAGAGCAAAATCAAAAGTATCATAATCTAGGCAAAGCCTAGAAACAAGTCATAAAGTCGTTAAAAATATAAATTTTATGAAGTAAGAGCAAGAATAGAATGTAGAGGATCCATATCATTAGGATCCCAACCCAAACTTGGTAAGTCGTTGCCATCTGGAATAGGCTCTTAGCCAGTAACTTGAGCAGTGTCCATGTCATCAACTTTTGCTTATGTTTTAGTGGGTGAAATGGCTAAAAAAAGACTAAGAAACTTATCTAGCATATTCATTCAACCTCCAAGTGGTGCCCCCCTAGCATCTAGGTGCAGAGGAGGAGGAGGAAGAGTGCCCCAACAATCCTACCTAGGGAAGGAGGTGGTAGTTACCACCCTCACTATTGCCCAAGAGGGGAAATGCACTAGTACGTGGTGCCACTATGAGAGTGATGTCTAGAACAGCTATGACGATTCCCACCATGAGGTGATCAAGGCACTCTATCATCTAATTTGGGATCCCTAAGCAGAGAAGGTAGAACTTGAGCCATAACACAAGGAACATCTCCCCAATGGGAGAGGATATTTTGAAGATGCCCAAGCTCTATAACCACTTTATTGGCTTGGACTTAAATCTACAAAATAACATTGGAGATGATAGAAGATTTGTGCAAAGCAAAAACATTACAATTAACAGAAGCATGATTAAACACATAACTATTTCTTTCTTTCCAAATTCATAAGAGAATCTCCACTCTGAAAGTATACCAAATTTGCATGTATTTGAAGGGCATCACGGGTTTGTCTCCAAAGAAGATATGCTACCAAAGCAAGAATTCAGAATGGAAAGACATAAAAAGATCATGGATCTAAGTCCAGACCCTTTGAGCTTTGAAATAGTACTAGAAGAGATGAGGAAGCATCTCAAGGTGGCCACAAAAGGGGCAAGTAGGTAGGTGGAATCCATTTTAGATGAGTCTTCTACCAATAGGCAAGACTTGGTGTTATATACACTAAGTAAAATGAGTAAATTTGAGCTCCACACAAGCCCCCTAAATAGTGTTGAATTGAAAGCTCCACATTTTAACAGATGAGTGTAGTCCTCAGTGGCCGTTAAGCTTGTCAGCCATGGGCAAATGGGGGGTGAGCCATACATCTCCAAGTTAAGGAGTGTAATTAAAAAAATGGGTCTCGACATACCATTTCTAGTCCTTCCACCATGGTCGAGTGGAATGGATCAAGATTTTATATATCATGAAAGCTAGGATGACATTAAGGATCTCTTGATAGGACTCCTAGTTTGTATTAGCTAACCAAAACATGAGCATCTATATAAGATATCCTAGATATTATAAATTCCTCTATAGTAAAGCTTTAGAATGTTGAACCAAGGGAATTCTACTAAGGGCATTTCAGTGTGAGAGAAAATGGGAGACCAATAGAGAGAATGAAAGTTAACAGAGAGCCCAGTCCAAAAATCAGAGCCATTTTAGAGCAGCCACAGTTTAATTTTTTCCCAGGCTTTCCATATGCATTTGGTGACAAAGGACCCTATGATTTGGATAAGAGATTGAATGAAGTGTAAATTGTGGAAGCTGAGCCCTTTCTAGCCATTCTTATCCTTAGGCAAGATTGAAAGGATACAATGTCTGAACAACACCTTCATAGCTTGTTGATGAGCTCCATCCCTCCAGCATCACGCATGAGGCAACACTATTTCTAGGCCACCTTATGGAATCTTTTACCTTGTAGATAATTGGCCCAAAGGAAATCTTTGAACAATTTATCCAGCTTCTGGTATAATTTTTTAGAAGGCACCCAACATGATGAGTAGTACACATGGGTGGACACAAGAATTTTTTAACAGATTTGAAATTTTATTGCTAATGAAGGAGTCTCAAATACCCAATAATATAGTCTACTAGCAACTCTATCAAAAACATATTACCACCACAAAGGTGGTGATGCATCAAAAGTAAAGGATATGCCAATAAATTTAAATATTTCATCATATTGGAGCCACTTCCAATCAAATTTAGTAGTCAACATTGGTGGAGGGAGGTATGATTATCTATATCAATGAGTGTTTGGCCATTGGATGTTGTAGCCAGAGGATAGGTAGAAGTTGTCAAGACACTATAAGGCATTGTCCACATTAGTTTCATCCTCAATGAGATTAAGGAAGGAGTCATTCTTAAAGTGACCATTGAGCAGTTGCATATCTTCCTGCGAGTTCACAGTATCAGGAGGGAGATAAATTCCCTTAACAAGTCCCATAGCTTGGGCATTGCTAAGAATAATTCCAAAACCCTCATCTATAAGAACAGACAAGGTGGGAGCTAGTGGGCACCCTTGACGAATAGAACATAAAAATCTAAATTGCTCAAAGGTGACTCCATTAATGGAGAGGAAAACCAAGGCATCTGAGAAAAGCATCTAAATGGTTTGGATGAATAGAGGCCCAAAGCCCAAATCTTGAATCATGGCTAGAATGGATGGCCATTTTATGTGATCATAGGATTTTTTAAAGTTAATTTTGATAAACATAGCCTTTTTCTTAGACTGTCTAGTCTGATCCATGCCTTCCCAGATAGAAATGATGTTATCCAAAATATAATAGCTTCTGATGAAACTCATTTATTCTAGACACAGAATGAGAGACAACATATTATGTAGCTAAATTTCTAGATCCTTAACAATGATCTTATAGGAGACATTCAGGAGGGTGATGGGCTACCAGTTGTAGATCAACTTAGGATCTCCCTGCTTAGGTATGAATTTGATATTTCCTTTATTTATATTTGTACCTAGAGAATGATTTCAAAATGACTCTTGATAAACCTTATGCAAGTCATTGCCCACAAGGTCCCAAAGAGTTTTATAAAATTCAAAGGTGAATCCATCAATGCTGGGAGCTTTGTCATTACCCATATGAGACACTACTTCATGCAAATCATCGACAGTGAGGGGCTTGTCACAAACCAAATCTGTTGTGAGAGAGAGCTTACATGGCACCACTAAAAGGCATTATTGAAGTGTAGTTTCATGCTCAACTTAATTTGCTTGAGCTTTGAACAGTTGTTGATAATGGTGGACAAAATCTTGTACCATCTATGAAATCTTTGTGAGTCTATTTCTACCCTAAAAAATGTTTTGTATTTGCTACTTCAAGTTCTTGGCTCACATCATTTGGAAGAACTCCTTAGAAGCTTTGTCCCCTATCCTAAGCCAGTAAGCCTAGATTTGACTTGGGCTCCCCAGGCACTATAGTTGTCTACAATCTGAATGTGGTGTCTCATAGAAGCAACTCTCACCTACAAGATATTATTAAAGGGATCTTTTTCGAGGGCTAGAGCCATGTGGCTCAGCTTTAAGGTGGTATCAGAGTAAGAGAGTCTCTAAATTTTGGCAAGATAGTAGCCACAGATCCATAAAAATTAGTAAGTTCTTTTATTGGCATTATCCCATCATAGAATCCAACTAGATTCTTTGGAAAGATGTAGATATAAATTTCAAACTCTCCTAACTGGTGCCACCATGGGCCCATGCTTGAGTAAAGAGGTGTTAAGGAAGAAATGGATTTTATGTACTTTGGGTTTCGTAAACTACCATGTCACTCACAAATGAAGAAGGGAGTGATCAAAAAACTTAAAATTTAAGAGCATCTACATCAGAGAAAAAAATCATTAGCAAAAAAGTATGATTGGATGTACATCATTACCCTATCTAGACGCTTCATAATCTAAACAAGACCTTCTTTGTAATTGATTTAGGTGTACCAAACTCCATCTATAGGCTGGTGGGTTAAATTAGGGCCATAAATGCCCCATTTAGTGTACATGTAAAACCACACCTCTCTTTTGCTAGTTGCCCATCTCATAGGTAAGTGGTCCATTTTGTCCTTGGGAGACACCACCATATTAAAGTCACCACATAATACCCAATGGGCATCGGGGAGATCATCTTCCATCCACCACCATAAATGAGTGCACTTCAAGAAATCACTTGAGGTAGAAATATTAATAAAGCCAATAATGCGGATTTCAATGCTAAAAAGAACCCATACTAACTAGTTGGGGGGGTTCATGCTAGACTGCACTAAGTGTGGATGCCACCTTAGAGAAATAAAAAATTAATCACCCCTCCACATATTGTAACATATTTACTATGAAGAATGATACTATCGTGTCAGATAGAATTACTGATAGTCATTAATAAAAAAATCCATCACCTTGACTTCTTGAAGATAGAGAATGTTTATCATGGGAAACTTCCTTCTGAAATCATGCACACTAAACTTGAATTTTGGGTTTCTGAGACCCCATACTTTCAATGAAAAATAATTTATAGATGATGGGTGTCAAGGGACATGTATTTTGAGTTCAACCCTTCTAGGGTGTCATACCAATTTTGTATAAAGTGCCTACTATTAGCATTCAAGAACTCATATTACTTTCTCAAATCAAGGTCAACTTGAAACTCTCCTTCCTCCACATCATCATTCCTTTAAGGAGGTATGTGAGAGAGTTTGGTTGTATCCCTTCAAGAAGGAAGTGGAAGAGTCACTGGATAGGAGTTTGAAAATATAGAGGAGCTAGGCATCGAGGCCTTGAAACCCTGGGACCAAATGTTAGAAGCTAGAGGGGTGTTGAACACCCTGGGATTTTATACCAATTTTAGGGCTTCAGCTAGAGAGGGCTCTTTCTCAACAAGAGCCTACTCATATGGGCCATTGCTTGAAAATGGATTACCTCTTTTGAGAGAAACATTTGTGTTTACAGCTGTGGCACGAGAGTTATTATTCTATATCATAGTCCATCTGTCCTTAGCTAATTTTTTTCTAGCTTTCAGAGAGGGATTGGGGGGAGAGGATGAGGGGTTGGGCACATTATTACAAGCCAACTAAGGGGGGTAATCTCATATTGTATGGTCTATAGATTGACAATGAAATCAAGTGTTAGGCAAGTTGATATACAAGAATTGTTGAGAGTGCTTCACATCCCCAACTTGAAATTACAGAAAATCCTTAAGGTTCTGTGAGAGGTCTACTTCTACACAGACCCCTTTTTTACAGTCTAGTAGTGTAGAACTAGTTTTGTTCATGACAAAGAGTGTAATAAAATATTTAATCAAAATTTTAAATCACAACACCTAATCTATTATTAGGAAGAAAAAGTGGTTCCTAATTTCAATGTTTTAGCATCCTTCTCTTTAATATAAATATTATTAATAATGATGTTAATATAAATATCATTAATATTGATGTTATTATGTTCTATTTAAATTTTAGTTATTATTATGTAATATAAAGTACAAGCTCTTAGTTTACAATTACTTTATAAATATAATCATATCTGTACAATATTTGTATCCTCTTTTCTATTATTATAATTGTTTAAAATTTCAAAATGTTAACTTATAAACCTTATATAAGTTCCATAATTAATATTATATAATTTTTTAAATTTCTAATTTATAAATAATTTACAATTTATGTAATATAGCCTTCTTAAAAAAACTTATTTGATTACAACTTTAAAATCTCACTAACATTAACTTTAAAACTTATTTACTCAATATAATGTATACAACATTGAATATAAATATCTCAAAAAATATCTTTCTTGAAGTTTTTCAAATAAATATACACAAATCATGTGAAATTTAAAAAGGATGCATATTTTTGAAGGAAGGAATATGTGTTCTACGGGTTCAATAAATGTAGTATGTAAAGTTATAATTTGTGATGGAATATGAAGGCTTGAGTATTAGAAAGAATTGGAATGGAGGAAATAATTTTTAACTTACTATTCCTAAATTAGTGGTTACATTAAAAATAAATATACTCGTGAGTTTTTAAATTTTATAGGAAAAAAATTTAAACTTATTTGTTGGGTAATTTTTTATAAACAATGGTATGATCAGCCATGAAAGTAAGAGAGAACAAAATTGTGTGTGTGTGTATGTATGTGAACATAAAATTCTTAGGCCACATGAACCAAAGGACTACCTATTTCAAATGCCTACTCCAATGCATATCATACATGGTCCTACTTTACCTCCTATACTTATTCATACCTCTCCTACACATCATATGTCACATTCAAAATATAACAAACAAACAAGTTTACCTATTTACAAATACAACTATCAACCCAATGCAAATCATTTTAATGGTTCAATGTTACCTCACTTCAACTCACATGTTGGGTAATCTCATGATGCCCATCCACATGTCGCTTCAAACTTTGGGGCATCTTGCAATGCCCATCCCTGTATCCACTTATCCAATGGGGTATCTGGCGATACCCACTCTTATTCTACAATGCATAATAACAAACAAATCAAACTTCAAGAAATATTTTGAGACTTATATACTTGTATTTCACATGGTCATCTTTGATATAGACATTAGCATAGGTCTTATTTGTTCTCTTGTCTCATGTTTCTTTGTTTTTGTGCGTTTTTCTTTCTTTTCTTTACTTTCATTTAAAAAACATCATTGTCTTCCTTTACATTCTTTGGTTTTCTTCCACAATAAATTTGGCATTTGTTTTCATTTTTATCTTTATATACCTCTTTCATTTGTCTTTTTATGTCACTCTTTGCCTTAGTACCTTTATGATCATTTTATTGCCCCTTTCTTTAGCATTTATCTCTTGATGTACCATAGTCTTCATTATCTTTTGACATTTTTCTTTTGGCACCCTTTTGGGTTTTTATTTTATGAGTTACATTACAAGATCATGGATAGGACCTGAACCTCCTTATAAAATTATCATCTTTTAATTATTTTCTAGAAAATACTTTTGATCCTTGTTCTCAGCTTTAGCTGTAGCTTCTTTTGATAGATGGAATTTTCACAACAATCTATGTTAGCATGTTTTCCTCCATTTCCCTCATTCTTATGATAAGGAATCACACTTTACTGTCATTGTATCCCTTTTTACCTTTTGTCATTTTTTTTCAATTTGAAGAAATTCAAATTATTCCATGTGTTATTCATCTTAATTTCCCCTTTCCTTTCACTCCACATTGGATAAAACAAGGTCGAAGTCAAGATAACACTTTTATTTCATCTATATTTAAGAGACTTTTAGATCCCATGCTCTTTGAAGTTCTCTCTCTTAGCAACGTTGTTCCAAGTATTCAAATGAACGTCATATTTAGCACCTATGTTTGGTTTTCCAAAGCCATATGGAGGAGGAATAGGAAAAGCCATCAAGAAAGTTAAAATACAATTCATTTGAAAACAAAAGGCAATGATATATAAAAGGAAACAAATAAATATCAAAATTCAAATTAACACTAAAAAATATGATTCCAAGCATGACTCCTATCTCCAATTGAAGCTCAAATTCCACAGTTGGCTTCACATAGAGCCAAGGTCCTTTGGGGTGGAGTAGGCCAGTAGATTAGAATTGGGAAATTTAGAAAACTCTATGATGCTGCCTAATTTCTCACACAATTACCCAATCTTCACAGTAGATCGATGGCTCTATAAGGGGTCCTAAAGAATAAGAAACACATCATGGGGAGGTAGATCCATTTTAATTTTAATGCATCTAGCCTTCATGGGATGACCTATATACTTCATTTGTTGACGTAAGACTTGTGTAGCTAAGAGAAGTTCTTTAGAGTCCTTAAGGTCGATGGTCCACTTGTTTTTTGAAAAACATAATTTGAGTGTCTTGACTCTGACAAAGAGTTCCTCTACCTTGTTTTTTCCTTCATTCTCCCCTCTACCCATTTCATTTCCCCCCTTGATAGGAAAATTGTGATACCAAATCTATTTTCCCTCTTCTAATTATTCTTTCTTATTCATCTCTTTAAAAACATGCTAGCATTACTTTGTTTTAGTTTTATCTATTCTTAGAGAAAAAAAACATGTTTGAGTAACTATGGATCACTCTTTTATTTCATTTTTCATTATTGTACTACCCTTCTATTGTGGACAGCTAAGTTTGTACCCTTTTTCCATTATTACATATATGCCTTCTTCATGTTTGTCTCCCATCTTAAATTATATTTCAGTTCCTTATTTCATGTTTTCATTTTTTCCTATCTTAAATGAGATTATTTTTCACTTTCTTACACATATTTTTTAGAGTTTTATTGAATTGACATTTCTTTTTGCCATTTATGCTTTACATGCTTTTCAATATCATTTATCATTTATTTCTTGTCATTTGTCATTCATTTTGCATCATTTGTCATTCATTTGCCAATCATTTGTCATTTATTTTTCTTCAATATTCTAAAAACCTTACTTTACCAATCCTAAATTGCCAATTATCTTCTTTGTTATTCCTAACCACTATATGCCTATTTTCCAATTTTTCTTTATTTTTGACTATTTTTTGTACTAACTTCTATATGTTCACCTAGTGTTCTTCTACATTGGACACCTTCACATTTTTTATAGTCTACTTATATATCTATGGTACTATGGTAAGTTCTGTGGCACTAAAGTAAGTTTAAGGTATGTGTTTTTCAATTCAGTCCTTCTATTTATCTTATTTGTTATTTACTGCACTTTACTTAGCATCAACATTGTGTGTTATCATGTTCTTTTTTTGAAGCACCATTTTGTGTTTCACTTACATGACACGTGATGATCTTCGAGTTGGGCATATATATACACATTTTCTTTTAAATTTTATTGGTTATTGACACTTTGTATCTTGCAAGAACCTGTTGAGTCTTAATCTCTCTGAGTGTATGGCTTAAGGGGTGCACAAAAAAAATCATGGGTAGACCATCATTGCTTCATATAATTGTTGTCCCTTTTACCACTTGTCATCTACACACTTTTCTCCTAAAACCATTTACCCTAAGCTTAGTCTTCTCAGTCCTACCTACTTCAGTCATTTTTCTCTTTCCATCCTCATTTTATTGCCTTAAACTCCTTTAGGTTAGTCAGTTGTACTAGATCAAGTAGGTCAATGTAGTATATTTAGGGGTATTTTTCAATTTTTTAGTTTGTTAGTCTTTCGGCCAACCTAGCTTAGATCTAGTGAATTGTCCCTAAAAAACACATTGGGGCTATTGTGTCGACCCTGTATAGCTAATGTTTTCAAGAGGATTTAGGTCAAAATCCAACTATATATACAAGTTCATTTCCCACCATTTCATAAGATAATAATTACAAGCAAAGAAGTGTAAGTAAAGATCTGATTATTGACCATTCTACTTAATGAATAAAACATAGGATTTCATACTTTCTTTGGAGATAAGCATCTTTTCACGTGGAGAATTTTTTTGGATGCTTCGATAGGTTATGTAGCCTAGAGATAATTTATCTTGGTTATCCTTACATATCACAAGAATCTCTTATGAAGCACTTTGACCAAGGGAAAGATTGAGCTCAACGGGTTCGTCTTCAAAGGTAAGTATTCCTAACTTTATTTCAATTTTGTAAGAGTAGATAGATAATACATTTGTATTCTTCTCTCCATGTATTAGGATTTCATATACATTGATATGAGTATATGTATTCTACTACATGTTTAGTTTAGTTTTTTATTTTATTGCTTCTAATCCCCGCTTTATACCACAAGCTTTACCATGTACTAGATTAGATTTACTTTTTTGCTATTAGAATAGAATGAATGCTTTAAACCTTAGGAATAAATTATGTTTGTTGTACGATTGTGTTAGACTATAGGCTTTATAACCATTCTTAATATGATGTGTTATGAAAAGTGATATAAGTGATCCCCTAATAGGGTCTAGTGAATCCCCATATTGGTCATGCTCCCACTTAACAAGTGTATCCCAATCAGAAGTGTAGGTATGATCTATCTTATTTGATCTAGGATTAATTTATAGACATGATGTATTGTCAATTTCATACAGTCCTCATATTTAGCATGCATATATTTATAATATTTGGGGGGGGGGGTCATTGCTGATTGTCATGGAGTGGTTTCTATGGGTCCTATTTTTTTATCGTATGTACACTCAATTTCCATGAATTGTGTGCCACTTTTATGTAATTTATACTTATTACTCTTGTATTATTAGATGCATTATCAGTTGAGTCTAACATCTATTCATTGAATGTGCATGATCACTTATGTAGTGTTTTTTCTCATTATACTTCTTTAGTGTCTTCTCTCAGTCATATCGACTCCACTTGAGAGATACCAGATGATGAGAAGAGTTGATTTTAAACCTTTAATTCTTCTTGGAAAGATAAACTATGATTCTTAGTGTGTATATATGGAATACTTTCTCACACACAAGAATTGTATTTCATTTCTATATTGATAGATTATTACTCCCACTGATCTATTTAGTTTAATAAGTGGGATAATACTTGTGACAAGGTTCTTGGTACCCTATTATTACATGTTTCCATAGATCCTCATTGCCATGTAGAGCATTTAGAGTGTCCTTAAACTTTTTGTAGCATCCTACAGTCTCTTTTCAAAGATATTGTTGATACTTATATCACTCCTCCTCCTCCTCCTCTTTTTATTGTCTCATTGTAAACTATTACACTCCCTCCTCCTACTCATATTTATTATGTTGTCACATTTACGGTAGATAATGTTCTTCCTTATATCCAACCCAAACTATAATTTGATATTATACTAGACCTTAGCTATCCCATTGTAGATTATACTCCTATTCCTATTTAGGATGTTGCTCTTCTAGAGCCTTCACATTATTCTACTTAGGAGGAGTCTATTGTTTCTAATGTGAGTACACCAATTGAGATCTTTGACGACTCATATGTTATTGTGGATATTCATATTTCAAAATTGTGTGCTTCATCTATAGTATCTTCTTCACATGAATATTCTTTTAGAAAGTATTCCATGTCTTTCTTCTGATAGGTTCACTATAGTGGCATTACATCTAGTTCTTGTGCATGATATTGACATATATATGGCATGCCTTATTTTTGGACCTCTTTCAGATATATTCATACTATTTACTTCAACTTCTATTATGGAATGGGAATAATTTTAGTACACACATCATGTTCTTCTTTGGTCAAAAGGAAGATTTATATTATTCGATGCAAATGGAGCATCTTTAGTCTTCAAGTAGAGGATCTTGTTTTTGACATTGGTCAATTTACAAGCTATACTGAGAGTGCAAAAAAATTCAACATCATCTTTAGTGGGGCTTATTATCCCTTGGATCACTCTTTTATTTCATTTTTCATTATTTTACTACCCTTCTATTGTGGACAACTGAGTTTTTACCCTTTTGCCATTATTACATATATGCCTTCTTCATGTTTGTCTCTCATATTCAATTATATTTCAGTTCTTTATTTCATGTTTTCATTTTTGCCTATCTTATATGAGATTAATTTTCACTTTCTTACCCATCTTTTTTAGAATTTTATTGAATTGACATTTCTTTTTGTCATTTATGCTTTACATGCTTTTCAATATCATTTATTTCTTGTCATTTGTCATTCATTTTCCATCATTTGTCATTCATTTTCCAATCATTTGTCTTCAATATTCTAAAAACCTTGGTTTACCAATCCTAAATTGCCAATTATCTTCTTTGTTATTCCTAACCACTATATTCCTATTTTCCAATTTTTCTTTATTTTTGACTATGTTTTGCACTAACTTCTATAGGTTCACCTAGTGTTCTTCTACATTGGACACCTTCACATTTTTTATAGTCTACTTATATATCTATGGTACTAAGGTGAGTTCTGTAGCACTAAGGTAACTTAAAGGTATGTGTTTTTCAATATAATCCGTCTATTTATCTTATTTGTTATTTACTGCACTTTACTTAGCATCAACATTGTGTGTTATCATGTTCTTTTCTCGAAGCACCATCCTGTGTTTCACTTACATGACGCGTGATGATCTTCGAGTGGGGCATATGTATACACATAATTTTTTAAAAATTTTACTAGTTACTAACACTTTGTATCTTTCAAGAACCTGTTGAGTCTTAATCTCTCTGAGTACATGCCTTAAGGGGTGCATAGAAAAAATGGTGGGCAAACCATCATTGCTTCATATAATTATTGTCCCTTTTACCACTTGTCATCTACACACTTTTCTCCTAAAACCATTTAACCTAATATTATTCTTCTTAGTCCTACCTATTTTATTCATTTCTCTTTGCATCCTCATTTTATTGCCTTAAACTCCTTTTGGTCAGTCAGTTGTACTAGATCAACTAGGTCGATGTAGTATATTTAGGGGTATTTTTCTATTTTTTAGTTTGTTAGTCTTTCAGCCAACCTAGCTTAGACTTAGTGAATTGTCCCTAAAAACACATTGGGTCAATTGGGTCGACCCTTTATAGCTAATGTTTTCAAGAGGATTTAGGGCAAGATCTAACTATATAAAGCTTAGGGTTTCATACTTTCTTTAGAGATAAGGATCTTGTCTTATGGAGAATTTTTTTGGATGCTTAGATAGGTTGTGTATCCTAGAGATAATTTATCTTGGTTATCCTTACATTTCACAAGAATCTCTTACAAAGCACTTTGACCAAGGGAAAGATTGAGCTCAACGGGTTCGTCTTCAAAGGTAAGCATTCCTAACTTTATTTGTCCTTTGTAAGAGTAGATAGATAATGCATTTGTATTCTTCTCTCCATGTATTAGGATTTCATATACATTGATATGAGTATATGTAGTATAATACATGTTTAGTTTAGTTGTTTATTTTATTGCTTTTAATCCCCACTTTATGCCACAAGCTTTACTATGTACTAGATTAGATTTACTTTTTTGCTATTAGAATAGAATGAATGCTTTAAACCTTATGAATACATTACATTTGTTGTGAAATTGTGTTACACTATAGGCTTTAGAACCATTCTTAACATGATGTGTTATGACAAGTGATATAAGTGATCCCTTAATAGGGTCTAGTGAATCCCCATATTGTTCATGCTCCCACTCAACAAGTGTATTCCAATCAAAAGTGTAGGTATGATCTATCTTATTAAATCTAGGATTAATTTATAGACATGATGTATTTTCAATTTCATACACTCATCATATTTATCATGCATCATATTTATAATCTTTGTGGGGGGGGGTCATTACTGATTATCATGGAGTGGTTTCTATGGGTCCTATTTTTTATCGTATGTACACTCAATTTCCATGAATTGTGTGCCGCTTTTATGTAATTTATACTTATTACTCTTTTATTCTTGGATGCATTATCAGTTGAGTCTAACATCTATTCATTGAATGTGCATTATCACTTATTTAGTGTTTTTTCTCATTATACTTCTTTGGTGTCTTCTCTTATTCATATTGACTCCACTTGAGAGATACTAGATGATGAAGAGAGTTGATTCTAAACCTTTAATTCTTCTTGGGAAGATAAAAAGTGTATCCCAATCAAAAGTGTAGGTATGATATATCTTATTAAGTCTAGGATTAATTTATAGACATGATGTATTTTCAATTTCATACAGTCATCATATTTATCATGCATCATATTTGTAATCTTTGGGGGGGGGGGGTCATTACTGATTGTCATGGAGTGGTTTCTATGGGTCCTATTTTTTATCGTATGTACACTCAATTTCCATGAATTGTGTGCCACTTTTATGTAATTTATACTTATTACTCTTTTATTCTTGGATGCATTATCAGTTGAGTCTAACATCTATTCATTGAATGTGCATTATCACTTATTTAGTGTTTTTTCTCATTATACTTCTTTGGTGTCTTCTCTTAGTCATATCGACTCCACTTGAGAGATACCAAATGATGAAGAGAGTTGATTCTAAACCTTTAATTCTTCTTGGGAAGATAAATTATGCTTCTTAGTGTGTACATATATAATACTTACTCACACACAAGAATTATATTTCATTTCTATATTGACAGATTATTACTCCCACTGATCTTATTTAGTTTAATAAGTGGGATAATACTTGTGACAAGGTTCTTGGCACCTTATTATTACATGTATCCATAGATCCTCATTGCCATGTAGAGAATTTAGAGTGTCCTTGAACTTTTTGTAGCATCCTATAGTCTCTTTTCAAAGATATTGTTGATACTTATATCACTCCTCCTCCTCCTCCTCTTTTTATTGTCTTATTGTAAACTATTGCACTCCCTCCTCCTAATCTTATTTATTATGTTGCCACATTCATGGTAGATAATGTTCTTCCTTCTATCCATCCCCTACTATAATTTGATATTATACTAGACCTTAGTTATCCCATTGTAGATTATACTCCTATTCCTATTCAGGATGTTGCTCTTCCAGAACCTTCACATTATTCTACTTAGGAGGAGTCTATTGTTTCCAATGTGAGTAGCTGATTGAGATCTTTGACGACTCATATGTTATTGTGGATATTCATATTTCAAAATTGTGTGCTTCATCTATAATATCTTCTTCACATGGATATTATTTTAGCGAGTATTCCATGTCTTTCTTCTGATAGGTTCACTACAGTGGCATTCAATCTAGTTCTTGTGCATGATATTGACATACATATGCCATGCCTTATTTTTGGACCTCTTTCAGATATCTTCATACTATTTTATTCATCTTCTATTATGGAATGGGAATAATTTTAGTATACACATCGTGTTCTTCTTTGGTCAAAAGGAAGATTTATATTATTCGATGCAAATGGAGTATCTTTAGTCTTCAAGTAGAGGATCTCATTGTTGGCATTGGTCATTTTACAAGCTATACTAAGAGTGTAGACAAATTCAACATCATCTTTAGTGGGGCTTATTATCCCTTGATTCTCTCTATGTGATTTTTTTTCTCACTTGTGGATGCATTTTTAGTTGTGCGTGACATCGTTAGAGCATGTATTATTTCTTTTCTTTCTTTTTTTTGGGTGGGGGGATTTTTTTCCTATGGTTTTCTCCTTTCCTCCACTTTATGATAGTTAATTTTTATATGGCTGCCTCTTTAAATTTTGTTGTCAGGACCCATTTCTTTGAAAAGGAAGACATACCCTTATTCTTATCTATCTAAAGATAGTGGGATTGATAATAAGCCTCATTTATATCCTTTGTCTTGACAAGTAAAATAATCCTCATTAAGTAAATATGCAACCCTCCAACATACTTCATGAGCATATCAAAATTAAATGTATCTCTTCCCATTTGGACCATATTTTTTAAAAACTCACTTGTATAGACTTGCACACTTTGGCCTATTTATTTCCTCAAATTCATTTGACATGATGTCAAGACTACCAGAAAGGATATTACAAGAGAGTATGAAATATACAAATGGCACCTAATTAAAACCAAAGTGATTGGGCAAAGAGGTTATCTCTTTCCATGAAGAATGCACATTTATGGTGATGGAATCAAATAACCCTTAGAACATAAACACTTTGTGTGAAGGTTTGGAATTAGAATGTTGATGATTGTTAGTGCAGATCATGCCCAAGTACAGTATGGAAATGATTTTTTGTCAACAACATCACACCATGTTTGATCACCCTTATGGATGTCTAGGAAAAATAATTACAAATAATTAGAGCATTTATAACTTTAGTCTTGATATTGATTGTTTGAATCCATGTCCACTTCAAACTTTTATCTAAATCCCAAACCCTAAATTCCAAATTGTTCTTTGTTGCTTGTAATTTTTCTAGTGCCATTGTAATGAAAACAATTGAACTAACCCCAACATGTTGGGCTCTTTAACCGGATAATACAGATGTCATTTGATTAAAACCAAGGGAGTTGTATTTTTTACATAGAGTTTTAGCAAAGAGGATCTATCTTTACATGAGTGTAAGCCATTAGAGATTAAAGCATTGCATTGTGATTTAGATATTGATTGGTCTACGTCCACAATTACTTTATACAAACTTATTTTGACATCCAAATACAATCTTACAAAGCATGAAAATACTGAAATATTTCTAGATGCATTGGATCATCTTATGTTTTAGTGATTTCAAAGATATAGTTCACTTTCCTTTTTCCTACAGTGGGTATCTTACTTTAAAATTGGAGATTTTGTTGGGTACAAATATCAATTTGTTTCCATCAAACTTACCACACCTTATCCCGCTCACTTAAATTACATAGCCTCCCATGCCCATCAAACTCTACTATTCGTCACTTGCATGCATTATAGGTGATCAAATGCATGTCAGTTCCATATCTTTGTATTGTATTGAGAGTCATAATGGATCCATATATGTACAACACCTTATCCCACTCACTTAAATTATGTAACCTCCCATGCCTATCATACATCTTTGTACTGAGAATCATAATGGCTCCATAGAAATAGGTTAATACCAAAATGTCACACCTTTAACATCTGCTTAGCTACTCACGCAATACCTATTGAATTGTTTAAATTGATGCCAGTCCTCACAGTACATACTCCATGAATCTACTAATTAGAAGGAAGAAAATAGTGAAATATTTCAAAGTACATTAGGTGATGATAATAATAAACAACAAATGATAGGAAACATGTTTAATAAAGAATGTGAAACTTTTAAATTGATAAAATCATGTGATAATTTCAAAATATATATGTAAGATATTTATGTAAAGTTAATATGTATCAGATTTAGTAAAATACAATATAATTTTATGTTTATTTAATAATTTTGAAATAATATTTAGTTTTTTTTCAAAAAATTAACTTTTTTTAATAACATTTCATTCATTTTAGATGTTAATTTATATACTTTAAATTATTTATAATAAATATAATAAATTTTTAATATTAAAAATAAATAAATAATTTTATACATAAATTTAAGATAAAATATTTTAAAGTTAAATGTTTTATTAATAAAATTATTTAATTTATTTAAATTATTGTTATGACTTAAAATTTTATGTATTAAATTATATACTAAATATTTGTCTAATTATATTAAAATTATTATATAAATATATTTCATCTTTATTTTTTGTTACCATAATTTATGGAGAATGTTCATATAATAACTGTAAATCCTTGAATCCTATGAGAATGTTCAATAGTTTTTAGAATTTAACTTTTTATTTTAAAATTTATCATGTTTCACAAATTTATATAATCTTAAGTGCCACAAAACATTACTTTTTTTTCCTAACCTCTATTGAAACATACCTGAAAAAATTGTTTGGTAAAAGTGGAAAGCTCATCTTTTTTAACACACAAATACACTATATATTTACATTGGTTTTTTTAATGATATATATATATATATATATATATATATATATATATATATATATATATATAACATAAATATACAAATAATTCATAAAAAAATAAAGGTGGTATGCAAATACGTCACATCATGCTAGGTAGAGCCTAAGAGCAAAATCAAAAGTATCATAATCTAGGCAAAGCCTAGAAACAAGTCATAAAGTCATTAAAAATCTAAATTTTATGAAGTAAGAGCAAGAACAGAAGGTAGAGGATACATATCATTAGGATCCCAACCCAAACTTGGTAAGACGTTGCCATCTGGAATACGCTCTTAGCCAGTAACTTGAGCAGTGTCCATGTCATCATCTTTTGCTTGTGTTTTAGTGGGTGAAATGGATAAAAAAAGACTAAGAAACTTATCTAGCATATTCATTCAACCTCCAAGTGGTGCCCCCATAGCATCTAGGTGTAGAGGAGGAGGAGGAGGAGTGCCCCAACCATCCTACCTAGCCAGGGAAGGAGGCGGTAGTTGCCACCCTCACTATTGCCCAAGAGGGGAAATGCACTGGTACGGGGTGCCACTATGAGAGTGGTGTCTAGAACAGCTATGACGATTCCCACCATGAGGTGATCAAGGCACTCTATCATCTAATTTGGGATCCCTAAGCAGAGAAAGTAGAACTTGAGCCATAACACAAGGAACATCTCCCCAATGGGAGAGGATATTCTGAAGATGCCCAAGCTCCATAACCACTTTATTGGCTTGGACTTAAATCTACAAAATAACATTGGAGATGATAGAAGATTTGTGCAAAGCAAAAACATTACAATTAACAGAAGCATGATTAAACACATAATTATTTCTTTCTTTCCAAATTCATAAGAGAATCTCCACTCTAAAAGTATACCAAATTTGCATGTATTTGAAGGGTATCACGGGTTTGTCTCCAAGGAAGATATGCTACCAAATAAATAACTTAGAATGGAAATCCATAAAAAGATCATGGATCTAAGTCCAGACCCTTTGAGCTTTGAAATAGTACTAGAAGAGATGAGGAAGCATCTCAAGGTGGCCACAAAAGGGGCAAGTAGGCAGGTGGAATCCATGTTAGATGAGTCTTCTACCAATAGGCAAGACTTGGTGTTATATACACTAAGTAAAATGAGTAAATTTGAGCTCCACACAAGCCCCCTAAATAGTGTTGAATTGAAAGCTCCACATTTTAACAGATGAGTGTAGTCCTCAGTGGCCGTTAAGCTTGTCAACCATGGGCAAATGGGGGGTGAGCCATACATATCCAAGTTAAGGAGTGTAATTAAAAAATGGATCTGGACATACCATTTCTAGTCCTTCCACCATGGTCGAGTGGAATGGATCAAGATTTTATAGATCATCAAAGCTAGGATGACACTAAGGATCTCTTGATAGGACTCCTAGTTTGTATTGGCTAACCAAAACATGAGCATCTATAGAAGTTATCCTAGATAGTATGAATTCCTCTATAGTAAAGCTTTAGAACGTTGACCTAAGGGAATTCTACTAAGGGCATTTCAGTGTGAGATAAAATGGGAGACCAATAGAGATAATGAAAGTTAACAGAGAGCCCAGTCTAAAAATTGGAGCCATTTCAGAGCAGCCACATTTTAATTTTTTCCCAGGCTTTCCATATGCATTTGGTGACAAAGGACCCTATGATTTGGATAAGAGATTGAATGAAGAGTAAATTGTGGAAGTCGAGCCCTTTCCAGGAATTCTTATCCTTAGGCAATATTGAAAGGATACAATGTCTGAACAACACCTTCATAGCTTCTTGGCCATCAATGACCCACACAATTCATTCAGCACATAAGTCAATTCCTTATCAGGCTATGTTGATGAGCCCCATCCCTCCAGCATCATGCATGAGACAACACTATTTCCAGGCCACCTTATGGAATATTTTACCTTGAAGATAATTGGCCCAAAGGAAATATTTGAACAATTTATCCAACTTTTGGTATAATTTTTTAGAAGGCACCCAACATGAAGAGTAGTACACATGGGTGGACACAAGAATTTTTTAACAGATTTGAAATTTTATTGCTAATGAAAGAGACTCAATTACCCAATAATATAGTCTACTAGAAACTCTATCAAAAACATATTACCACCACAAAGGTGGTGACGCATCAAATGTAAAGGATATGCAAATAAATTTAAATATTTCATCATATTGGATCTGCTTCCAATCAAATTTAGTAGTCCACATTGGTGGAGGGAGGTATTATTATCTATATCAATGAGTTTTTGGCCATTGGATGTTGTAGCCAGAGGATAGGTAGAAGTTGTCAAGACACTATGAGGCATTGTCCACATTGGTTTCATCCTCAATGGGATTAAGGAAGGAGTCATCCCTAAAGTGGCCATTGAGCAGTTGCATATCTTCATGCAAGTTCATAGTATCAGGAGGGAGATAAATTCCCTTAACAAGGTCCATAGCTTGGGCATTGCTAAGAAGAATTCCAAAACCCTCATCTACAAGAACATACAAGGTGGGAGCCAGTGGGCACCCTTGACAAATAGAACATAAAAATCTAAATTGCTCAAAGGTGACTCCATTAATGGAGAGGAAAACCAAGGCATATAAGAAAAGCATCTAAATGGTTTGGATGAATAAAGGCCCAAAGCCCAAATCTTGAATCATGGCTAGAATTAATGGCCATTTTATGTGATCATAGGATTTTTTAAATTTAATTTTGATAAACATAGCCTTTTGCTTAGACTGTCTAGTCCAATCCATGCCTTCCCAGATAGAAATGATGTTACCCAAAATATAATAGCTTGTAATGAAACTCATTTATTCTAGACACACAATGAGAGACAACATATTATGTAGCTAAATTTCTAGATCCTTAACAATGATCTTATAGGAGACATTCAAGAGGGTGATGGGCTACCAGTTGTAGATCAACTTAGGATCTCCCTGCTTAGGTATGAATTTGATATTTCCTCTATTTATATTTGTACCTAGATAATGATTTCAAAATGACTCTTGATAAACCTTATGCAAGTCATTGCCCACAAGGTCCCAAAGAGTTTTATAAAATTCAAAGGTGAACCCATCAATGTTGGGAGCTTTGTCATTACCCATATGAGACACTACTTCATGAAAATAATCGACAGTGAGGGGCTTGTCACAAACCAAATCTGTGGTGAGAGTGAGTTTACATGGCACCACTAAAAGGCATTATTGAAGGGTAGTTTCAGGCTCAACTGAATTTGCTTGAGCTTTGAACACTTGTTGATAATGGTGGACAAAATCTTGTACCATCTATGAAATCTTTGTGAGTCTATTTCTAGCCTAAAAAATGACTTGTATTTGCTACTTCAAGTTCTTGGCTCACATCATTTGGAAGAACTCTTTAGAAGCTTTGTACCCTATCCTAAGCCAATAAGCCTAGATTTGACTTGGGCTCCCCAGGCACTATAGTTGTCTACAATCTGAATGTGGTGTCTCATAGAAGCAACTCTCACCTACAAGATATCATTAAAGGGATCTTTTTCAAGGGCTAGAGCCATGCGGCTCAGCTTTAAGGTGGTATCAGAGTAAGAGAGTCTCTAAATTTTGGCAAGCTAGCAGCCACAGATCCTTAAAAATTAGGAAGTTCTTTTATTGGCATTATCCCACTAGAGAATCCAACTAGATTCTTTGGAAAGATGTTGATATAAATTTCAAACTCTTCTAACTGGTGCCACCATGGGCCCATTCTTGAGTAAAGAGGTGTTAAGGAAGAAATGCATTTTATGTACTTTGGGTTTCATAAACTACCATGTCACTCAAAAATGAATAAGGGAGTGATCAAAAATCCTAAAATTTAAGAGCATCTACATCAGAGAAAAAAATCATAATAAAAAAAGTACGGTTGGATGTACATCATTACCCTATCTAGACGCTTCATAATCTAAATAGGACCTTCTCTGTAATTGATTTAGGTGTATCAAACTCCATCTATAGGCTGGTGGGTTAAATTAGGGCCATAAATGCCCCATTTAGTGTACATGTAAAACCACACCTCTCTTTTGCTAGTTTCCCATCTCATAGGTAAGTGGTCCATTTTGTCCTTGGGAGACACCACCATATTAAAGTCACAACATAATACCCAATGGGCATCGGGGAGATCATCTTCTATCCACCACCATAAATGAGTGCACTTGAAGAAATCATTTGAGGTAAAAATATTAATAAAGCCCATACTGTGGATTTCAGTGCTAAAAAGAACCCATACTAACTAGTTGGGGGGGTTCATGCTAGACTACACTAAGTGTGGATGGCACATTGGAGAAATAAAATTAATCACCCCTCCACATATTGTAACATAGTTACTATGAAGAATGATACTATCGTGTCAGATAGAATTACTGATAGTCATTAATAAAAATTCCATCACCTTGATTTCTTGAAGATAGAGAATGTCTATCATGGGAAACTTCCTTCTGAAATCATGCACACCAAACTTGCATTTTGGGTTTGTAAGACCCCAAACTTTCAATGTAAAATAATTCATAGATGATGGGTGTCAAGGGACATGTCTTCTGAGTTCAACCCTTCTAGGGTGTCATACCAATTTTGTATAAAGTGCCTACTATTAGCATTCAAGAACTCATATTGCTTTCTCAAATCAAGGTCAACTTGAAACTCTGCTTCCTCCACATCATCATTCCTTTAAGGAGGTATGTGAGAGAGTTTGGTTGTATCCCTTCAAGAAGGAAGTGGAAGAGTCGCTGGATAGGAGTTTGAAAATTTAGAAGAGCTAGGCATTGAGGCCTTGAAACCCTGGGACCAAATGTTAGAAGCCAGAGGGGTGTTGAACACCCTGGGATTTTCTACCAATTTTAGTGCTTCAGCTAGAGAGGGCTCTTTCTCAACAGGAGCCTACTCATATGGGCCATTGCTTGAAGATGGCTTACCTTTTTTGAGAGAAACAGTTGTGTTTATAGCTTTGGCATGAGAGTTATTATTCTGTATCATAGTCCATCTGTCCTTAGCTAATTTTTTTCTAGCTTTCAGAGAGGGATTGGGGGGAGAGGATGAGCGGTTGGGCACATTATTACAAGCCAACTAAGGGGGATAGTCTCATATTTTATGGTCTATAGATTGACAATGAAATCAAGTGTTAGGGAAGTTGATATACAAGATTTGTTGAGAGTGCTTCACATCCCCAACTTGAAATTACAGAAAATCCTTAAGGTTCTGTGAGAGGTCTACTTCTACACAGACCCTTTTTTTACAGTCTAGTAGTGTAGAACTAGTTTTGTTCATGACAAGGAGTGTAATAAAATATTTAATCAAAATTTTAAATCACAACACCTAATCTATTATTAGGAATAAAAAGTGGTTCCTAATTTCAAAGTGTTAGCATCCTTCTCTTTAATATAAATATTATTAATAATGATGTTAATATAAATATCATTAATAATGATGTTATCATTTTTTATTTAAATTTTAGTTATTATTATGTAATATAAAGTACAAGCTCTTAGTTTACAATTACTTTATAAATATAATCATATCTGTACAATATGTGTATCCTCTTTTTTATTATTATAATTGTTTAAAATTTCAAAATGTTAACTTATAAACCTTCTATAAGTTCCATAATTAATATTATATAATTTTTAAATTTCTAATTTATAAATAATTTACAATTTATGTAATATAGGCTTCTTAAAAAAACTTATTTGATTACAACTTTAAAATCTCACTAACATTAACTTTAAAACTTATTTACTCAATATAATGTATACAACATTGAATATAAATATCTCAAAAATTATATTTCTTGAAGTTTTTGAAATAAATATACATAAAACATGTGAAATTTAAAAAGGATGCATATTTTTGAAGGAAGGAATATGTGTTCTACGGGTTCAAAAAATGTAGTATGTAAAGTTATAATGTGTGATGGAATATGAAGGCTTGAGTATTAGAAAGAATTGGAATGGAAGAAATAATTTTTAACTTACTATTCCTAAATTAGTGGTTACATTAGAAATAAATATACTCGTGAGTTTTTAAATTTTATAGGAAAAAAATTTAAACTTATTTGTTGGGTAATTTTTTTATAAACAATGGTATGATCAGCCATGAAAGTAAGAGAGAACAAAATTGTGTGTGTGTGTATGTATGTGAACATCAACTTCTTAGGCCACATGAACCAAGGGACTACCTATTTCAAATGCCTACTCCAATGCATATCATACATGGTCCTGCTTTACCTCCTATACTTATTCATACCTCTCCTACACATCATATGTCACATTCAAAATATAACAAACAAACACGTTTACCTATTTTCAAATACAACTATCAACGCAATGCAAATAATTTTAATGGTTCAATGTTACGTCACTTCAACTCACATGTTGGGGAATCTTGTGATTCCCATCCACATGTCCCTTCAGACTTTGGGGCATCTTGCAATGCCCATCTCTGTATCCACTTATCCAATGGGGTATCTTGCGATACGCACTCTTACTCTACAATGCATAATAACAAACAAATAAAATTTCAAGAAATATTTTGAGACTTATATACTTGTATTTCACATGCTCATATTTGATATAGATGTTAGCATAGGTCTTATTTATTCTCTTGTCTCATGTTTCTTTGTTTTTGTGCATTTTTCTTTCTTTTCTTTACTTTCATTTAAAAAACATCATTGTCTTCCTTTACATTCTTTGGTTTTCTTCCACATTAAATTTGGCATTTGTTTTCATTTTTATCTTTATATACCTCTTTCATTTGTCTTTTTATGTCACTCTTTTCCTTAGTAGCTTTATGATCATTTCCCCCCCCCCCCCCCCCCCCCCCCTTTCTTTAGCATTTATCTCTTGATGTACCATAGTCTTCTTTATCTTTTGACATTTTTCTTTTGGCACCCTTTTGGGTTTTTATTTTATGAGTTACATTACAAGATCATGGATAGGACCTGAACCTCCTTATAAAATTATCATCTTTTAATTCGTTTCTAGAAAATACTTTTGATCCTTGTTCTCAGCTTTAGCTGTAGCTTCTTTTGATAGATGGAATTTTCACAACAATCTATGTTAGCATGTTTTCCTCCATTTCCCTCATTCTTATGATAAGGAATCACACTTTACTGTCATTGTATCCCCTTTTACCTTTTGTCATTTTTTTTTTCAATTTGAAGCAATTCAAATTATTACATGTGTTATTCATCTTGATTTCCCCTTTCCTTTCACTCCACATTGGATAAAACAAGGTCGAAGTCAAGATAACACTTTTATTTCATCTAGATTTAAGAGACTCTTAGATCCCATGCTCTTTGAAGTTCTCTCTCTTCACAACCTTGTTCCAAGTATTCAAATGAAAGTCATATTTAGCACATATGTTTGGTTTTCCAAAGCCATATGGAGGAGGAATAGGAAAAGCCATCAAGAATTTTAAAATACAATTCATTTGAAAAAAAAAGGCAATGATATATAAAAGGAAACATATAAATCACAAAATTCAAATTCACACTACAAAATATGATTCCAGGCATGTCTCCTATCTCTAATTGAAGCTCAAATTCCACAGTTGGCTTCACATAGAGCCAAGGTCCTTTGGGGTGAAGCAGGCCAGTAGATTAGAATTGGGAAATTTAGAAAACTCTATGGTGCTGCCTAATTTCTCAAAAAATTACCCAATCTTCACAGTAGATCGATGGATCTATAAGGGGTCCTTAAGAATAAGAAACACATCATGGGGAGGTAGGTCCATTTTAATTTTCATGCATCTAGCCTTCATGGGATGACCTATATACTTCATTTGTTGACGTAAGACTTGTGTAGCTAAGAGAAGTTCTTTAGAGTCCTTAAGGTCGATGGTCCACTTGTTTTTTGAAAAACATAATTTGAGTGTCTTGACTCTGATAAAGAGTTCCTCTACCTTGTTTTTTCCTTCATTCTCCCCTCTACCCATTTCATTTCCCCCCTTGATAGGCAAATTGTGATACCAAATCCATTTTCCCTCTTCTAATTATTCTTTCTTATTCATCTCTTTAAAAACATGCTAGCATTACTTTGTTATAGTTTTATCTATTCTTAGAGAAAAAAACATGTTTGAGTAACTATGGATCACTCTTTTATTTCATTTTTCATTATTGTACTACCCTTCTATTGTGGACAGCTAAGTTTGTACCCTTTTGCCATTATTACATATATGCCTTCTTCATGTTTGTCTCCCATCTTCAATTATATTTCAGTTCTTTATTTCATGTTTTCATTTTTGCCTATCTTATATGAGATTACTTTTCACTTTCTTACACATCTTTTTTAGAGTTTTATTGAATTGACATTTCTTTTTGCCATTTATGCTTTACATGCTTTTCAATATCATTTATCATTTATTTCTTGTCATTTGTCATTCATTTTCCATCATTTGTCATTCATTTTCCAATCAGTTGTCATATATTTGTCTTCAATATTCTAAAAACCTTGCTTTACCAATCCTAAATTGCCAATTATCTTCTTTGTTATTCCTAACCACTATATGCCTATTTTCCAATTTTTCTTTATTTTTGACTATTTTTTGTACTAACTTCTATATGTTCACCTAGTGTTCTTCTACATTGGACACCTTCACATTTTTTATAGTCTACTTATATATCTATGGTACTAAGGTAAGTTTTGTGGCACTAAGGTAAGTTAAAGGTATGTGTTTTTCAATTCAGTCCTTCTATTTATCTTATTTTTTATTTACTGCACTTTACTTAGCATCAACATTGTGTGTTATCATGTTCTTTTCTCGAAGCACCATTCTATGTTTCACTTACATGACACGTGATGATCTTCGAGTGGGGCATATATATACACATTTTTTTAAAAAAATTTACTGGTTACTGACACATTGTATCTTGCAAGACCTGTTGAGTCTTAATGTCTCTGAGTGCATGGCTTAAGGGGTGCACAGAAAAAATCGTGGGTAGACCATCATTGCTTCATATAATTGTTGTCCCTTTTACCACTTGTCATCTACACACTTTTCTCCTAAAACCATTTACCCTAAGCTTATTCTTCTCAGTCCTGCCTATTTCAGTCATTTTTCTCTTTCCATCCTCATTTTATTGCCTTAAACTCCTTTTGGTCAGTCAGTTGTACTAGATCAAGTAGGTCAATGTAGTATATTTAGGGGTATTTTTCAATTTTTTAGTTTGTTAGTCTTTCGGCCAACCTAGCTTAGACCTAGGGAATTATCCCTAAAAAACACATTGGGTCAATTGGTTCGACCCTGTATAGCTAATGTTTTGAAAAGGATTTAGGGCAAGATCCAACTATATATACAAGTTCATTTCCCACCATTTCATAAGATAATAATTACAAGCAAAGAAGTGTAAGTAAAGATTTGAATATTGACCATTCTAATTAATGAATAAAACTTAGGGTTTCATACTTTCTTTGGAGATAAGGATCTTGTCATGTGGAGAATTTTTTTGGATGCTTAGATAGGTTGTGTAGCCTAGAGAGAATTTAACTTGGTTATCCTTACATATCACAAGAATCTCTTATGAAGCACTTTGACCAAGGGAAAGATTGACTTCAACGGGTTCGTCTACAAAGGTAAGTATTCCTAACTTTATTTCTCTTTTGTAAGAGTAGATAGATAATACATTTGTATTCTTCGCTCCATGTATTAGGATTTCATATACATTGATATGAGTATATGTATTCTACTACATGTTTAGTTTAGTTGTTTATTTTATTGCTTCTAATCCCCACTTTATACCACAAGCTTTACTATGTATTAGATTAGATTTACTTTTTTGGTATTAGAATATAATGAATGCTTTAAACCTTAGGACTAGATTATGTTTATTGTGCGATTGTGTTAGACTGTAGGCTTTAGAACCATTCTTAACATGATGTGTTATGACAAGTGATATAAGTGATCCCCTAATAGGGTCTAGTGAATCCCCATATTGGTCATGCTCCCACTTAACAAGTGTATCCCAATCAGAAGTGTAGGTATGATCTATCTTATTCGATCTAGGATTAATTTATAGACATGATGTATTGTCAATTTCATACAGTCCTCATATTTAGCATGCATCATATTTATAATATTTGGGGGGGGGGGGTCATTGCTGATTGTCATGGAGTGGTTTCTATGGGTCCTATTTTTTATCGTATGTACACTCAATTTCCATGAATTGTGTGCCACTTTTATGTAATTGATATGTATTACTCTTTTATTCTTGGATTCATTATCAATTGAGTCTAACATCTATTCATTGAATGTGCATTATCACTTATGTAGTGTTTTTTCTCATTATACTTCTTTAGTGTCTTCTCTTAGTCATATCAACTCCAATTGAGAGATACCAGATGATGAGGAGAGTTGATTCTAAACCTTTAATTCTTCTTGGGAAGATAAACTATGCTTCTTAGTTTGTATATATGGAATACTTGCTCACACACAAGAATTGTATTTCATTTCTATATTGACAGATTATTACTCCCACTGATCTATTTATTTTAATAAGTGGGATAATACTTGTGACAAGGTTCTTGGTACCCTATTATTACATGTTTCCATAGATCCTCATTGCCATGTAGAGGATTTAGAGTGTCCTTAAACTTTTTGTAGCATCCTACAGTCTCTTTTCAAAGATATTGTTGATACTTATATCACTCCTCCTCCTCCTCTTTTTATTGTCTCATTGTAAACTATTGCACTCCTTCCTACTCCTATTTATTATGTTGTCACATTTACGGTAGATAATGTTCTTCCTTCTATCCAACCCCAACTATAATTTGATATTATACTACACCTTAGCTATTCCATTGTAGATTATACTCCTATTCCTATTTAGGATGTTGCTCTTCCAGAGCCTTCACATTATTCTACTTAGGAGGAGTCTATTGTTTCCAATGTGAGTACACCAATTGAGATCTTTGACGACTCATATGTTATTGTGGATATTCATATTTCAAAATTGTGTGCTTCATCTATAGTATCTTCTTCACATGAATATTCTTTTAGCAAGTATTCCATGTCTTTCGTCTGATAGGTTCACTATAGTGGCATTCAATCTAGTTCTTGTGCATGATATTGACATATATATGGCATGCCTTATTTTTGGACCTCTTTCAGATATATTCATACTATTTCCTTCATCTTCTATTATGGAATGGGAATAATTTTAGTACACACATCATGTTCTTCTTTGGTCAAAAGGAAGATTTATATTATTCGATGCAAATGGAGCATCTTTAGTCTTCAAGCAGAGGATCTTGTTGTTGACATTAGTCAATTTACGAGCTATACTGAGAGTGCAGACAAATTCAACATCATCTTTAGTGGGGTTTATTATCCTTGATTCTCTCTATGTGCTTTTTTTTCTCACTTGTGGATGCATTTTTAGTTGTGCGTGACGTCCTTAGAGCATGTATTATTTCTTTTCTTTCTTTCTTTTTGGGTGGGGGGTGTTTTTTCCTATGGTTTTCTCCTTTTCTCCACTTTATGATAGTTAATTTTTATATGGGTGCCTCTTTAAGCCTTGTTGGCAAGACCCATTTCTTTTACCTATCTAAGCTATGCTTATGAGAGGTGTTAGTGTAGGATATTATTTTCTTTTTATTAGGATGACTCTACATACACAATATTTTCTTACACTTGTGGGATTAGCTTACTTAGGTGTACTTCTATACATGTGTAACTATTTCATTATTATGTTATAGGATTTACTCTTTGATTATTCTATCATAAGAGTTATATGCCTATTCTAGGCCCTTTGTGGAGGATTTATTACCATTCTCTCATATTTGTACATCTTCAATTCATGAGCTATTCATGGAGTGAGTTAGGTGATTTGGACTATTTGTGTTTATTTTTGTAATACTATATCATATTTTTGATTTTATTAACTTGCAGTTATAAACGTTCATATACTTGTCTCACATTGCCTGAACCAATACATTCGATATTCCATTCAATCTTGACACATACTCTGATATGAACATCTATTCTAAACATATAAATTGTTAATATTAAAAATAAGAAAATAATAATTTAGAATTTAATAAGTAACTCCCATAAGTTAAGTACTAAAATTATTGTATAAGTTAAGTGACTGAAAATAATGAAATATTCTTTTTGTTAAACATATTTATCATATAATAATATTTAATATAATTACACAAACATTTATGATATAATTTAGTCCATAAAATTTTAAATCATAATAACTATTTAAATAAATTAAATTCAATTTTTTTAATATAAATAACATTTAATTTTAAAATGTTTTATCTTAAATCCATGTATATAATTATTTGCTGTTTTTCATAATTTATTTATAATTTATTACAATCATAACAAATAACTTAAAATATATGTATCGTTTTAACATTCAAAATAAATGGAATATTATTATAAGAATTAAAGCTTTAAAAATAAGATACTATATAACTATTAAGTATTATCTCTAAATTATTAATTAATTGCAAGACAATTACACATTTTTTATATTATATTTATTTTATATAAAACTGATTTAAATGTTTTTGAGAAAATACATCAATCTAAAATATCTTATCTTAAAAATATCATACGGTTTTATGAATTTAAAGGTTCCACGTTCATTATGAAGCACGTTTCGCATAATTTACAAATTTTTATTACAATGCCAAAAGACTTTTGATTTATTTTACCAAAAATTAAAGACTTTTTAATTTTCTATAAACTAAACATATTTTAATCCTTGAGAATATATTCATAATAACATCCTTGTCCCCGTCATGAAAAATTATGGTATACATGTTTTAACTTTAACTTCCATTGAAAGGGTGGTATTGACAAGTTTATAAGATGAAATTCACCTTTTTTTAATGAAATTTCAAATATTTAGAGTTTAAGGTCAATGGTTATTTATAGTACATTTTATTTGTTTTACATATATTTATTTAAAAAAATGTTAAGAGAGATTAATTTTTAAATTTTTATCTTTAATTTATTATATATTATATTAATTAATGATTTGATTATATAAATTTATTATTGATTGATAAGATATAATTTCAATCTAATTACACTATTCTATAAGAATTGAAACAATGTTAAGAAAGAAAAAAAAGTCAAGTTCCAAATTATATATTATATTAACACTCTTTTTTCTAATTATCCTAGTTGATGTAATTATATATTACATTACAATACATTTTTATATTTAGTTTGAGGGTTTTGTATATGACTTTAATCCTTTTAAAATTAAAAAAAAATTGTATCACTCTAATGCTCTTAAAATAGAAAATTGAAACACCCAAAAAAATATGATACAACTATTAAAAAGCTTAAAAATTCATTTGACATGACATTAAGACTACAAGAAAGGTTAATACAAAAGAGCATGAAACATACACATGTCCCCTGATTGAAATTAAAGTAGTTATATATTTAACTTAATGATTGGGCAAAGAGGTTATCCCTTTCCAGAAAGGATGCACATTTAAGGTTATGTACTTGAGGAATCCTAAAACATAAACATTTTACATGAAAGTTTAGAATTAGAATGTTGAAGATTGTTGGTGTAGATCATGCCAAAGTATAGTATAGAAACATTTTTTTTTTCAACAACATCACATCATGTTTGATCATCTCGACAGATGGCTAGAAAAAATAATCATAGATGATCATAATGTTTACAACTTTAATATTGATATTAATTGTATGTACCTATATCCACTTCAAATTTTTATCCAAATCCCAAACCCTAAATTCCAAATTACCCTTGGTTACTTCTAATTTTTCCAATGCCATTATAGCATAAACAATTGGCTCGAATCCAAAATGTTGGGATCTTCAACCAGCTAATATAGATGCCCCTTGATCAAAACCAATAGAGTTGTAGTTTTGACATAGAGTTTGGGAAAAGAGGCTATCTCTTTCCATGAAGAATGCAAGCCATTATAGACTTGAGCATTGTATGGCGATCCAAATCTCGATTAGTCTGCTCTCACAATTACTTTACACAAACTTATTTTGATATCCAAATAAATTTTTATAGAGCATGAAAGCGATGAAATACTTCAAAATATGTTGGATCATCTTATGTTTTGGTAATTTCGAACATGTAGGTAATATTTTGAAGTAGAATTTTCTAAATACAATATTTTTTCTCATTATATAACCTATAAAATATTATAAAATTAATAATAAAAAAAGCAAAATTAAAAAATATTCCTCTCAAATATTATAAATTAAAAAATGATGAAAATAAAATTCTAGAGTAAAATATTGTTTAAATAATAAAATATCAAACTGAAAAACTACAAAACAAATAGACAACAATGAATACTTTAAAACCATTCAAAAGAGGCGAGAGGCAATTAATTAATACATGAGTCAATGAAAGCAACCATACCACTCTTAAACCTCAACGAGAGTCATTAAAAACATTCCAACAGAAGATAAATATAGTAGCATCTATGTCAAAAAAAACTCATCTATGTAAGCCAACTATATGATTTAATCTTGATGTCATCAACGCATTGTTGCAAAGTAATCTCTCTCTAAAGGTTTGAATGTATTCATATTTAAATATTTCATTGAATGTCTGCAGTGAGATTTCAGAAATGGGATTTTTGCAGGTGGTGTGAAGCCTTATAATAGGTTTACTCTGGACCATGTGGAAGGGACTAAAATTGGAGGGTCTACTTTTGATCAGTATGGAAGGCATCGTAGCTCTGTATATTTGTTTCAGCCATGCAACTATCCACCTCATCCTCTTTCAAGACTCGATGTTAGGTAAGTCCTAAGTTTATGTTTTCTATATTTTCATTCATCCTGATGATTGGTCAGGGAAGGTGACCGTAAATTTCCTGTCTTTTATTTCATACACAGATCTTTACAGATTGTTAGTTTCTTATTATATACTATGATAAATTGAAGTTATTGATAGGTTGTGAGGATTTTTATTTACAGAAAAGATCTTCTGAGCATTGATGAAGGGTCGAGGTGTAATTTTTGGTTGTCATCGTATAACAAGGTGCCATAGCAGCTCAATGTGTAGTATAATAGATATCACAAAAGGGTATGGCACATTAGCATGGATGAACATTTCAAAGCCTGATAGCTTTAGAAAATTTTAGGCTTTATTCAAACAAAGAGACCCTCAAAGCACACGAGACAGAAGTTGGAATGTCCGAGCAATTACACAGACTTTAACTATCGATTGGCATAAACAATATTATGAGACAAATGGACCTATTTACTGAGGTCAGGGCACCAGCCATTTCAACATCAAATCACTGCTAGCTGTCAATGAAAACATAAAATCTTTGATAAAATATGTATGTAAATAAGATATGGAACTAGCATGCATTGGTCACCTTTAATGCATCCAAGTGACGAATAATAGAGTTTGACGGGAATGGGAGGCCGTCCAATTTAAGTGACAGGATTAGGTGTCATACATATGTGGATGATGGATCTTCTGCAAGGAAAAAAATCAATAAGTATATAAAGAAATAATGATAAGTTTGATGGAAATAAACTGATATTTGTATTCAAACAATTCTTCAATTTTAAAGTAAGATAATTTTTTAGAAAAAAGGAAGGTGAATCATATATATTTGTATTGGGAATTATAATGGTCTCAAACAAATACGTTAATGTTCAAATGTCGTACTATAAAAATATATATTGCTCTTCTCGTACAACACCTGTTAAGTTGTTTAGCCTAACACATATTGCAGTTTAAAGAAAACCAAGCGATAAATGAAAATCTCACAAGAGACATGTTGATGATGATGAGTGATGTACCACTCTGCCACCACCAATGGCTATCATGAATAATTCATTAGAGCTCAGTGATAAAAACAACAACATCAATGGAGGACTAGGGATAAAAACTATCATAAACCTGTTATTTTTTGTATATTAAAAATTAATTATAAAATATAAAACGTTATATCATTCTTGTGTGTGTGTGTGTGTGTGTGTGTGTGTGTAATCAAAATTTTGAAAACAAACTTAATTGGTAAATTTTCAAAACCTAATTGGCAAAGATAGTTAATTAGGAAAAAGAGGAATTGTAGAGTTTATCGGTCATTGGAGGCTATGAAACTATTAAAAAAAAGAATATGAACCATACATCTTTGTATGTAGAATGATAATGGCTCCGTAGAAATAGGTTAATATCAAAATGCCACACCTTCAACATTTTTTTAGTTGCCCATACAATCCTTGTCGAGTTGTTTAGCTTGACAACAGTCGCTATGGTGCCTACCTCATTCTGATAATTAAAAATAAGAAAGTAGTGAAATATTTTTAGATGCATTTAGAGATGTTGGTGAGAAGCAATAACAAGTTAGTAGTCATGAGTTTTGATTGAGGTTTAAGTCTTGATTTACATTCTTTCACTTTACAAAATTTATTATATAAATAATATATGATATATATTATAATATTTATGTAGATTAAAAATTAATTAAATTATATATATATATATATATATATATATATATTCAAACATTGAAATTATGAGAAAAAACATATTTGACAAAGATACTTAATGTCCAAATGCAACACCATAAACATCAATTGATCCTTTTGCACAGCATCTGTTAATTTTTTTAGTCTAACACGTATTGCAGTGTAAGGAAAAATTTTACCGCAATGCCTACCCCACAACTCTACTAATATAAAACTTGTATGTATTCTTGCATTGATCTCATCTTGTATTGTTGGGGTGAGTTTTCAATTACAGAATAAAAGGGGATGTTATGATTTTTTTGGTAGAAAGAGCACCTGGGATGGCCTTCATAGCCAGTAAGAAATGAATTGCATATTTAATTAATGCTTTTAAATAGCACTGCATATTTAAATAATAATTTTAATAAGTATTTATATTCAAAATAATTGATAAGTTTTGTTTATAATTTTAACTTAATATTCATATATATTTATTATGATTATAAATATTTTTATACATGTAACAAATATATGGAAATTATAGGTGAACAATGTATGATGTTTTTCTACATAGAAATTATAGTTCATCTGGGAATGCTTGTGCATTAAAAAATGTCAAATGTATAACATTGGATCTACCTTTGCGGAGCCCACCACTTAAATCAATCCTCTTCCATGAAATGATCCATGGATATATTGTTTAAGTCATAAATGATATATTCTTGTGTTTTGTTGAGTAATTTATTTGAGAAAGTTAACTATATTCTTTAGTTTTGTAAGGCAGAATTTTTGGTTGTGTGAAGGGCTAATGGCGAGTAGGCCTAATAGTTTGGTTTAAAGTGTGAAATGAAGCAAATGATGTTGGGGACCTAAGTAGAGATTAAAATTGGATTATTAAAGTGATATTAGAACTATTTCAAGTGTTGGTACAGACGAAAGGTAGTCCAAGAGGTCTGAGTGTAATGTGTGCCTTACAAAAGGCCTAATTTCTTATAAGTCTCTATTAGGCCTAATAGGGTTTTGGTTATTAAAGGATATGAATGACCTATAGAGTGGTTGTCTCAATCATGTAACATGTTTTTGGACCTATTTCAAGGGTAAATCAAGGATGATAATGATCTTGTTTGACGAATATGGGTGAAAGGAAGAGTTGAGTATAAATATAAGGCCTAATTGGCCTATTTGAGCAAGTTAGAGAGAAGTGTAAATACAAGAAAAGGAGAGAGCCTTTGAAAGAGGAGAAGCAGGTCATTGAGGAACATTAGAGGGAGAAGAAGAGTAGACATGTTTATTTAATATAGTTATTTCAGGTGGATGAATAGGTCAATGGATCTAATGAGCCTAGAAGAGGCATGCTAAGCGAGTAAGCCTAGAAGGCTATTTGATCGAGATTGAAGGGTAAAGAGTGAAAGAAAATGAGGTAATCATCAATTGAAGATTATTAATAGGTGTCCTAATATGATCATTTATCAAAGGTGACTTATTTGGTGCTAAGTTACTTAGGGGGTTGGAGCCTCCTTGCAAGATAGAGCTTGCAAAAGACTAGTTGAGTGGGTGCTTAACTAGGGAGGGGTTGGAGCTCCCTGTAAAGTTGGTGCTCCAGTAAAATTTGGATCTTGAAATCATAGGACAATAGTCCATGTGCATGGTTTAGTGGGTTTTATCACCTAAGAGGTTTTCTCACATATCTCTTGTGTCCTCTTATGATATGCTTGTGTAAATGTTTTTTTATGCATATCTTTATCTGAATGAATACTTATTGGAATGATGAATGAAATGGAATAAGATATTGTTATGCAACTAATTCACCCCCCTCTCAGTATCTACTTACAACAGACTTGGGGCCCATATCCAACATACCAATTTTAGAAGACCATCAACAAAGTGATTACATTTGAGAATAGTTGGTAAACACACACTTGCCGATAGAGTTCTGGGAGGAGTAACCAAGCAGATATCATTTTCCAAAAAAAAGAGTAGAAATTTTTTGACATCCATAGGCCAATTAATCCATTGTGGTTTTCTCCTTGCACTAGACATTTTAAGGGGTAACTTCAAAATTTCATCAAAAAATTCTCAAAATTCCCATACTTCAAATAGTGTTGTTCAAATTTATTTTCACCTATGTAAAAATTACCCTATTATACTCATCTTGAAAAAATATTCAATTTAACCTATAAATTCACTAAGACTTTTTTGGTACCCATGACTCCCTAGTAAATCATTTTTACATGTGCAAGCACCATGACAAAGGACATTACCATAATCAAATACCGACTATCTAAAATTGATCACTACCTGATCGGTGAACTATCTTACTTTAATCACCATCTGACCAGTATTTGGAATACATTTTTCACATTTTGATCTAATAAGGATCATCGATTATATGGTAGTTATTATTCAAGACACTATTACATGTTCCTAAGTTAAAATTTCCTAAATTTGATGGCATTGATCCCATCAGTTGGCTCTACCATGCCAATCAATATTTCCTCTTACATATTACTAATGAAAGAGTCTCCATTAATTCATTTCACTTAAAAAAGGTAGTAGTACCAATGGTAATGCAAGGCAAATCCAGAACCAAATTGGGTGGACTTCTTCAAACTCTTATTAGTATGTTTTAGTCCTAGTGCCTATGATGACTTCATGGGAGTTTTGACTAAACTTCATCAAACTAGCATTGTGTGATAATATATGATAGAGTTTAAAAAACTTGATAATTAGAATGAAGGCCTCTTTGATGAATTATTCACTAGTTTTTTCATCAATGGCCTAAAGGATATCATTCAATCTGAGGTTAAAATGTATGGACCATACACAATGATAGATGCCTCAGAACTTGTGAAACTCTCTAAAGACAAGCTCACCTCACAATGCCACAATTCCAATTGGGAACCCTTCAAGTTATCTTCATTCTAGTGCCCCACAACACACACTCCTCTCAAGGAAACCACCATCAATATGATCACAATAGCTGAAATGCAGGCATATCATGAAAAGGGGTTCTATTATAATTATGATGATAAATGGGCTATTGGCCATAAATGCATTGAACAAAAATTGTACCTACTTGATGTTTATTTCCCATCTGATATAGAAGAATGTGAGGATATCACATAATAATTGCATTAAATAGATGTTGAGTCTAGGCCCTTTGATTCACCTCCTAAAATATCTATGCTTGCTTTGATATGGGTCATTATCCCCCAAACAATGTGTGTCCAAGGTTTTTTTAAGAAGTAACTCCTCACCATGCTTATTAACTCTGGTAGAAGCCATTTGTTCTTGAGTGTGATGCATGTGGAATGAGTCTTAGTGTTGTACTTATCTAGGAAAGATGCCCCATTGACTTCACCAGCAATGCCCTCACTAGGAAAAATTTGGCATGTTCCACATATGATAAAGTGATGGTGGCTATCCTCCATGAAATTCACAAATGTCATTCATATTTTCTTGGCCAACACTTTTGCATCAAAATCGACCATCAAATCCTTAAATATTTTTTTATAACAGTGGGTATCTTCCCCAAATCAATAGAAAGGGGTTTATAAACTCATAGTATATGATTATTAAATTACCTACAAAAATTCAAGTAAAACCTGGTGGCCAACACCCTCTCTTGCTATTTTTAAGAACAAGATCATTTGTGTGTTTTTCCCATTCCCATTTCCATATAGCTCGATGATATTCAGCATGAATGGCATCATAATATCTCCACCCAACAAATCATTGTTCAACTATTTATTGACTCATCTGCTAAACCTCACTATACTTGGGATGGACAAACATTGAGATATAAAAGTCATATTCTATTAATTACTGGCTCCAAGTTCAAACAAACCACTTTTTAGGAGATGCATGCCTCCCCTTTTGTAGGACATTCTAGTTTTATAAAAAATTATAAGTGAGTCCATCATAGTTTGTTTTAGTCTGGACTCAAGCATGATATCAAGAAGTTTGTTTCTGAATGTGATATTTGTCTTTAACATAAAGGGAAAAAAGTTACACCGCCTGGTCTACTTCATCCACTACCAATTCCACAATGTCTCTGGATAAACATTTCCATGAATTTGATCTAAGGCCTCCCTAATTCTAGTGACAAATCAATGATTCTTGTTTTAGTGGATAATCTTTCCAAATACACTCATTCATGTAATCTATCTCATCCTTGTACTTATTCTACCATAGCCCAATCATTCCTTGTTCAAATATTTTAACTCCATGATGTTCCTACTTCTATTGTCTCAAATCATAATTCTACCTTTACGAGTCATTTTTGGCAAGAACTCTTCAAGTGCCTTCGTACAACTCTAAAAATGAATTCAAGATATCATCCATAGACTGATGGCCAAACTAAAATTGTTAATAAATGTTTGGAGACCTAGCTCCATTATTTTATCATGGAGCAACAATATCAGAGGGTAAAATGGTTACCTATTGCAAAGTGGTGATATAACACTTCCTACCACACAGCCACCAAGCTCACCCCATCTAAGGTTGTGTATGGATAAAATCCACCCTCTCTTATTTCATATATACCAAGGAGATCTCTAGTATAGGATATTAATACTACCCTCAATGAACATGAAAATATCCTTTGCCTACTCAAGGATACTCTCTATATAGCATAGAGTTGCATGAATTAAGAGGTAGACCAACAACACTCTGAATGGTCCTTTCACCTTGGAGATATGGTTTTCCTTCATCTAAAACCTTATAATCAATCATCTTTGAAGCTAAAAGGCCACCAAAAATTAGCTCCAAAATTTTATGGGCCTTATAAAATCCTTCAGCAAGTTAGGCCTATCACCTACAAGTTAGAACCTCCAGCCTCATCATGTGTGCACCCTATTTTTCATCTCGTGTGCTTAAAGAAGGTCTTTGGATAGAATGTAATCACTTAAATAATGGTTCCAGAACTATATGTAGAAGGATCCATCCTTTTACATTCTAAATAAATCTTTGTTAAGCTCTCTCATTGGCTTTGCAATCAGGTCATCACTAAATTTCTCATCCATTAGCATGGGATGCAACCAGAAGATGCTACCTAAGAACCTATTCTCTCAATTAAACAAAAAATTTATCGCCTCAATTTTTGAGGGTAAATATTTGAAGGGGGAGGGCTTGTTAGGACCCTATGTCCTAAGCAATTTTTTATAATTTGCTTCTTTAATAAATGACCATAAATGCATATGCTTTATAAGATGTCCCTCAAAGCCTATTGTAATAGTTGAGTGTAATAGTTTAATAATCCCACATTCATTAGGAGTAGTATAAATAGGAACCTAAAATAGTATGAAGGCATCCATGAATTGTATTGAATTGAGCTTTCTCAAAAGAGGTTACCCCCTTGAGGAGGCTAGTGATTCTATAGTTTTGCTATTATAATTCAATTTTTCTTGTTTTAGTCAATTATTGTTGATATTTATAGTTTATTTCATATATTTTTAATTATTTCCTAACTTGTTCAGGAAAGATCCTATTATGGTTAAGAGTTGTTTATTTTATATATTTTTACGTGTGTATTTATGAAATCATTTTTCCTTATTAGTGTTGATATTATTTTTTCAACACAATGAAATTATTAGTTTGATTAACTTTCATAATCTACAACATGATGTTTATTATTTAAATGGTTTATCGCTTTTTTATTTAAACTCTAAAAACTAATTTTCTAAGGTTGTCCAAGTGAATTATTTTTTGTCAGCTCTCATTGTCTCTATGTAGTTTCACATACTTCACTAGAGTCCTTGATGGAATTCTTATAGAAAATTTTCAAATCATGGAAACTTATTTATTCAAACATGTTTCTTGGTTATGCCCACTCAACAATGGATTTTATATTTTTCAAATCCATCCTCAATCCATCATGTGAAATCAAAAAACCTAAGAAGACCAATTCCTCTTGTTTGAAATTACATTTTTTCAAGTTGAATAATTTTTTCTCTTCCAACCTTTATAACACTTGTCTCAGCTACATCAAGTGTTCTTATTTTTTTTTGATAAAAATAAAAATGTCATGTAAATACATAATGACAAAAATTCTAAAAAAATGTTGCAACACTTCATTCCCAAGTTTCATGAATTCATTTAGTGCATTGGCCAACCCAAATGACTAAACCAACAAATTATACATCCCTTCCTTTGTTTTGAAAGTTGTATTTCATTCAAAAAAATTTATAATCATGATTTGGTGATCAAAACTCTTCAAATAAATCTTGGTGAAGTACTCTCACCCACTCAAGTAATCCATCAAGTCATATATTCAAGGCAATAGAAACCTGTACTTGATTGTTATTTCGTTGATGGATCTAGAATCAATGCACATTCACCATTCTCCAGATTTATTTAATACTAAATATGTTGGAATTTCAAATGGGCTCAATATTTTCCTTATCAATCCCTTCTCTAACAATCATTGTACATGTTTTTTCACCTTCTCATTATTTATAAGCTATAAGACTAGGAATAATGGAATGACAAAAAAAAAGAATTTTATGCAAACTAAAATTGTATTCATGTTACATTAATGAATAAATATTACAAATATTATAGTCATAATATGGATATTCATTTCACCTTCTATGAAGACTATTCTTATTCATATATAAACTATTCATTTACCACTACAAGATAAAAGCTCTCCTAAAAATTACACCAAGGATAAATAATATTATATACAATAATATTACACCCCCTTAATATACAAGGGTTATTGTGAGATGAAGCATGCCTTTGCATTTTTCAAAATCTTCTCTTCTAGGACCTTTTGTCAAGATGTTTGTTAGTAGCTCTATAGTAGGACAATGCAACAATTCTACACTACCAGCTTTCACATAATTTAGAAATTTTACATTATCATATTTCAATAAAAATTTGGTGTTGATATGATAGTTTGATCGTGAATGATTTTATTCTTTGCCATTTGAATCATAGATGTATTGTCAACTATGAGTGGTATTGATGCAACTTAGTTCTCTTACAAATCTAAAAGAACCCTTCTGAGCCACATAATTTCTCTAGTTGCCTCTAAAGCTACCATGTATTCTACTTCTGCTAAAAAAATTATTGGTATTGATTGCTTCTTTGAATTCTAACTGACGACTAGTTTTACTAAATTCATAAGAAAACATGAAGTAAATTTCCCATCTTTAATCACTAATATAGTCAAAATATACATATCCAACTAGTTTTAAGTCTTTGCCCTAAAGTAATTGAGCCAAATATTATGTTGTATTTTTAAACATTAAAGGAATATTTTTATTGATAACCAGTGAATTTATCTATGTTATTGCATGAATCTAGAAAGAACAAAAATAAAATAAATATCTGGTCTAGTTTTAGTCACATAGATCATAATTTGAATAAGTTCTCTCTACTTAGTGACATCTAGTAAATCTATGGTATATTTTGATGTCAATTTATTTTTGTATATTCTAATGTTAATTCATTCACTGAACATGGGGTAAAAAATATATTTATTATCAAAGTAGGTTTCCTTGGACCTCTCTTTTACCTTCCATCCATTTGTTTTTTACATAAAAATAGTACAATGACTATGCAATGTAACCCATGTGTAAATGCATTTTTTTACCATTCACCTTACTTGCATGTTGTCAAAAAATTATTGTAAAGACAACATGCAAAATTACTAACATTCACCATTCACCTGTATTCTCCTTTCATATTCTATGTTGTCCACTCTATCTACAATTTTCATTCAATTGTAGCAACTGTTTGCATACCTAAAATAGAAAAAATAAAAAAATATACATATTACAAGTTTTTTGGTTGTGTTTCATGGTTTAAAATAAAAATAAAAATAAGCATTAGAAGAAAAACAAATAAAAATTTGGTCTCACAAGTGTAACCACAACCTAAATGCAACCCCACATTTAGGTCATATTTTAAATATTTATTTTGAATCAAGGTTTGCATGTTTGACTATGTATTATATATGGTATCAATCCACTCAATATCATAAAATTAATCCATTAAACATACTCCTCAACCCTCTACATCGATATTACCTTGATAGGCTCTTTTGGTTATGTATGCATATGGTTTCTCGTGTGTCAGTTCACACAAATTAGTGAATGCATTCTTACTAGCCTACATTGATTAGAGCCCGTGTTCATCCTCCAAATGGAATTTAACCTTTGAAAAAGGCCCAACAACTTCAGATTCCATCCACCATTGAAATAGTCACCCTCTAACCTCGGTTCATTAGAATCACATCAAGAGGTTCCAAGCATTGTTTCCTGGTAGACTCATCCAACCCTGTGCTCCGACTCTGTTGGTGGTTGATGCTTATCAGCATCTTCATGAATCCATCATAGAAGGTTGCTATGTATTCGACAAAGCTCATGGCATAGATTTCTAAAAATATGCCAGCTATAATCCTGAAGCCAACAGGGTTTTCAATGATGACATGGCGAGTCATACCCAAAATGTCATGGCTTCTGTGGTGAAAATGTATGATGGATTTAAGAGCATGAAGAGAGTGGTGGATGTTGTAGGAGGAGTATGCTCTGCGCTGTCCACAATAAGCAAAGAATATCCCCACATAAATGGTATCAATTTTGATCTACCTCATGTCATTGCAGCTGCTCCTCCCATACATGGTGGGTAGCCTCTTCTATCTCTTAAATTTAAGCAAATGCACCACGAGTTTACTTAGCAATTATAATTTTATAAGTTTATGATTGGCATCCACATACAACATTGCAGGAGTCGAGCATGTGGAGGGCAACATGTTCCTGCAAACTCCTTCTGCGGATGCAATTTTTTTGAAGGTATTTCATTTGAGTCCATCTTACACAAAGGAATTCATATATTTTTGGTTATGTTTTTGAATAATATATTATTATTGTAGTGGATTTTGAATGAATGAGACGATGAGAACTGTGTGAAATTGCTAAAGAAGTGTTACAAGGCAACTCCAAAGAAAGAGAAGGTGATAATTGTTGATGCGGTTGTTGATGCAAATGAAGGGAGCAAGAGACAAGTGGGATTATTTTTCTCAGGATAAGCTTTGAAGCTATAAGTTTGATCTAAACCTTGATATTTTGCATACAGTCCTGTTTAGGAGAACATAGTAAATGCTTGAAGAGTTGTGACTTGCAACTCGTGCTATTAGATTGGGGGTGTCAGAGGATTCAATTGAACAGGTGGATTACTATATAATCCTTAAAGAGAGGACAGGAAATTGGAACCATGCATTAGGTTTATGAGCCTATAGAAGATTGGAAAGTTTGAAAGAGATAAGGAGGATGAAGTTATCAAACTTGTACAAGGAAAGGATGGTATTTATGGGAGAGGAGTGAATGATCTAGTAGGTGAAGGGTGTTGGACAAGAGAGTGGATGATTGTATGCATGGGAGAGGCTTGTTAAGGCTGTTATAGAAGCACACTCCCAAGGGATAAGAAAATTAAAAACTTTCATAAACACTTGCAACTAGAAAATTGAATTTGTTATCCACAGATTCCATACATCGTTCAAAAAGAAATAATTAATTTCCATTCAACCATACAAAGATTTACAATAAGTGCAATCAAATAATATTGGTTCGAAGTAAAGTCTCAATATGAAATTACCTCATCCTAATCAAAAATTGGCATTGCCAACACATCCAAGGCATTGATAACACCCAGGACTAGGTTCATGGCCTCTCATCAAGCTTGATCGACAAACCCACCACCCATTTTGCCCTTAAGAACACCTCTCCCAATACTAGAAAAATGTAGTTTTTAGCCTGAGTTTAAACATGCATAAAATGAAACATATGGTTTTTTTATATGAAATGTTAGATACTTCCCATGCCTCTTGAATCCCTCTAATCACACCCAAGAGCAATCAAACATAACCTTTGAGATCAATCTGTGGCACTAGTTACAGTGGCATGTCCTAAAATGTAACTTTTAAGCATTGAATAAATGACTTCTTGAGTTCCAACTATCACTTCTACCTTTCGAACCTCCAATTTATAATTTATCACTTAGATCATGTCTAGATAGGAAAATTACATGTTATCACATTGCCACAACATTAAAATCCACCTAATAGTACATTTTCACTACTGTTCAGGAGCATGGAAACACTGACAATAAATATTGTCAAAGTTTAAGTTGTGGTTTTCATAACTCTGATTTTGATGCTTCTTGACTAAAAAATGACACTACCAACACATCTGAGGGGGTGGATAATGTCCAGGACTAGGTTCTTAGTCTCCCATCATGCCTGATTGACAAACCCACCACCCATTTTGGCCTCAAGAATGCCCTTCCAAATATAAAAAAGTAGTTTTTAGCCTAAGTTCAAACACACATAAAATTAAACCTATAAGTCATTTCTATAAATTTTGAGATTCTTCTTCCTACTCTTTAATCTCTCTAATTTCACCTTGTAGCACTCAGGTAGAACCTTCGAGAGCAATCTATGGCATAAGTTGGAGTGATGGGTCCTAAAATATAACTTTTTGGCATTGAATAAACAATTTCTTGAGATCCAACTATCATTTCTACCTCCAGGACTTCCAATTGAGAAGATATAGCTTCTATCATATCTAGATAGGAAAATTACACATGATCACATCACCATGACTTCAAATCCACCCAAAAGTACATTTTCACTACCGTTCAAGAGTATAGAAACACTGACAACAAATGTTGTCAAAGTTAAAGTTGTGGTTGTAGAACTATGATTCTGATGCTTCTTGATAAAAAATTAACACTATCAACTTATTATAAGAGCATATAAAATATAGAATCATGATATTAGCTTTACATCATGCCCGATTGACACACTTACTACCCATTCTCTTTTCTCTAGCTACTCTTTGTGATGTAATTAGATATTACACTACAATAAATTTTTATATCTAGTTTGAAGGGGGTTTATATTACTTTAATCCTTCTAAAATAGAAAATAATATATCACTTTAATCCTCTTTAAATAGAAAATTTAAACACCCAAAAAATATTATAAAAAAACTAAAATAAATGAAAATGCATTTGAGATTACATCAAAACTACAAGAAAGGAAAATTCAAGAGAGCATGAAACATCTAGATGTCACATGATCAAAACCAAGGTAGTTGCAATTTGGACATAGTGATTGCACAAAGAGGGTATCTCTATCCACAAAGAATGCACATTTAAGGTAATTGACTCGAAGAACCCTTGGGACATAAACATTTGTCATGAAGGTTTGGAATTAGAATTTTGATAATTGTGTTAGCGTAGGTGTTTAAAATAATTAAATCAGTTAAAATTATTCCATTATTTTTAGCTATTGATAGGTCTCTTCCCAGATCCTTCCGATCTCCCTCCTAATTTTGGCTAAGTTGTGGTGTATATATTCAACTCTTTGTTTCATGAATATATCATCAAGTTCATTGGTTTGCTCAAAATTATGGTATCAAAGCCTCTCATGAGGAAGTAACAATGGTAGCCTATGACCACCATCAAGGTAATCTTATCTTTTAGCTATCTATAAAATGGTAGAAAATTGCAATGCAGAAAACCTTCATAAATTGGTTGTATCCAATTAAAGAGAGAGAGCTAGGATGGATGATTATGCCATAGCTAAAAAGTTGGTCTTTGTTGGTGCTGATAGTGCATCAGTGATATAGGGGCATAGAAAGGGTCTTTATGTTCGCCTTCAAATAATAGTTTATCCATTTATGATTCTAATTTATTGCATGGCACATAGGATGAATCTTGCATATAAAATTGTTAGCACATTCAATAATGTCATAAAAGTGAAAAATCTTATTCATGACTTGCATACTTACATGTCAAGTAGTCCAAAAATATTTTTGGAGTTCAAAAAATTTGTAATTGGGATGACAGATGGTAAAAAATTATTGAAAGATGTTGAAACAAGATGGATTTCCATCTATGAACCTACATGCAAAATTTTTGTGGAATATCCATCTTTGATAGGATTTATTTACAAATATCACATTGAAGTTGACAAAGTAAAAGATTTGATGTGTCATTTAATGAATTTATAAACTTTACTCACATTATGTTGTAATTTGTCAATGTTGAATAAAATCAACTGTTTAATGAAACATGGCCAAGAGAGATATATCTATATTGTTGACTTCAAATGTTTGAGAAAATATGTATGTCAATGTTTAGATCTATTATACACATTGAATGAAAGCTTTCAATGACCTATTTTTTGAACCTGACAAATTTTTGACATATTTTTAGAATCTAGAGAGTTATTTAAAATTCAATATACATGATCATATTTGTGTCATGGTACATGGCATTGAGATCCCAATGCACACATGCTCTAGAAGACTTGAAGTTGTGGGAGATGAACCTGAAGATGTACTTGTGACATGTTTACTATATGATACTATTTTGTCTAAAACATGAATTAAATTAAGAAAAATATCACAAATTTTATCCACTAAGATCAGAGAATATTTTCAAAGGGATGAGTTGTTGGAGGGCATGGGAGTTGTAAATTCTATTTTTTGGAATAGTGTTAATAGTCAAAAATAGATTAGCAGATTATTTCACAAATACATGGGTACAATTATTATGCATTTCTATAAATTTGTAGATGTAAATGGAGTTCAGATTAATGGTATTTTAAATAAATATTTATTGACATCTAAATAACCATAGTTTAGGATTACAATGATGGATCAATTTCAGTGTTTAAGTGACCCAATAGAAAATGGTGCCATTACACGTCTATGGAAAAAACTTTATCCAAGTAGTGTATTACAAGAAAGTATAAGTGAATATTTCATATTATATAAACTTGTTCAAAAAATGATTTTGGGTTCTGTGGAATATGAGTGAGTGTTTAGTGCATTACCCTTCGTGAAGTCAAAACATAGAAACATATTAGATAAAAATCTAGAGACTTGCTTGAGACTATACATTTCGATTTATTATGTTGACAATTTTCCATATGATAGAGCAATGGCAACATGGAGTTCTCTATTTTAAAGAAGAGGCATGACTAATATATCTACCAATACAGAGGATGAGAATATCAAGATTGAATACGACATTGGCATGATAGATGCAAATCACACTTACGATGAGTAAGTTTATCAAATATTGTTTTAGCTACCTGAATTTTAATTTGATAAGTATAACAATTACTATTTTTTAAAATATTTCATATTATTTCATCTTCAAATACATTAAATTTTGTAATCTATTTTCTGTATGTTACAATTATGAATCTTATTCAGTACATTTAGATTAATAATTTTTTTTTGTCATATTACAATTACGTGTATTTAAAATAGTACTTATATATCTTTGCACTATATGACATTAATTATGTAGCAATAATAATTCTAATTAACATTATATAAAGCATTTCCTTATAGCATTCATTAAAGCATACAAGTCTTATGTCTAGACATGCACGATGCATCATATAACACTGATTCTCTTGCTATTAAAACTCAAATTATTAAGATTTATTTTTTTCATTATCTTAATTATATATAATAGTAATTTGGTAAGAATATACATAGATTTAATACATTCATAAGTGTTTAACCAAAAAATATATAATATTTTAATATCACCAATATTATTCTATTGCACATTTACATTAGAACCATTACACAAATATATAGGAAATATTTTTCCTATGGTTGGGGTCACATATTTCCAAATTCCATCACAATCAATGCATTCAATGCTACAACTACTAGAACATAGTAATAATGTATTCAATGCTACAACTACTAGAACAATATAACCATGCATTCAAATGCTACAACTAATAGAGCAGTATAACCATGCATTCAAATCTACAACTACTAGAACAATATAACAATATAACAATGCATTCAATGCTACAACTACTAGAAAAGTATACAAATGCATTCAAATAATACAACTACTAGAACATTATAATTCCATAGAATATTTACTCTGCTTTATATAAAATTGACCAATATATATATATATATATATATACTGTCATTTTGAACATTAGAAACTCTGAAACAAATTAACATTTTTATGGTAGAGACTCTCCACCCCTTGCTACTTGCCATCATCCTCCATGGAAACTTTGTTGTCTTGACCTGCCTATGGATCCTCCATTATCACTCCCTCCTTCTGAAAATCCTCTGCAGTATAATTCATATTTGCAAGAATCACTCTCTCCTCATTCGCTGTATCACTTGTTGAAAGAATAGTTAGATCTATATCTATTTTTTAATTCAATAAAATACTTGGATCCATACCATACTCTTTAATTATATTTTTCAAAGTGTTATTTTTTAATTTAAAATAACAAGCTTTTCATTTAATGCAATCACTGAGGTGATACTTTTACAAGCAATTTTCAAATGCACATTAAGAAGATGTGCTTCTTGCTTCAAATTTTTCTATTTTACCTAAAATCTAAAAATAATATATAAGTGTCAAGCACATACAAAGGTTAATAACTAAAATATACATTATAGATAATGAAAACTTAACATAGCTTTATCCTTTTCTACTTGTGCAATGGTAACAAGGTTTTTTTCTTTAGCCCATTTATTGAAATATGTTTGAGCTTCTCTATTTAAATTTTCCAACCTATTTATCATAATCCTTAAAATCCTATCATTGTAAACATTATCAAAAAAATAAATCTAAATTGAGCTTGCTAGAATAAAGCATCAATCTTTGAGGGTTCATTTTAAACAAGTGAAAATTAATTAACTCTTTAGGAGTGGTTGTGATAACAAACATTGAATTATTTGATAATTGCTTTTGCCCTCATCTTCCATTGTTTTAAATCAACACCTTCCCTTAGATTAGCAAGTAAAATTTTTGAAATTAAATTTTCCAATGAAAAACTAGTAATGAAATCATCAAAGATGTTTAAATTACCAGTGTGGGGTGGGGTAGCTGGGAAAGAGGTATCCGCAGAAGGCACTTGTGTAGGCACATTAACAAATTGAATAAAATCATGTGGATTGAATCTACCAACATCTGGAGGCTTGATTTCTATCCCAAGATACTCTTCATCCAGATCAATTTAATGTAAACATGTAGGACCCTGCACACTAAAAAGACCACCATAGATAAAGTTGGGAAATCAAAAATTTACAACATTCATCTACCTTGTGCAGGGAGAGAGATGTTCTTTCCTCTTCTTTGAGTCTGGATGGGTGGTGGGGGTGGTGGCATACTTGATCTTCTGACAGATGTTGGGTGGACTAAAAGTTTTTTTTAACTCAAAATTGGTAAATTTAAAAACATAAAATTAATGCAAATTCAAATCAAATCTGTTATTACATGTTGGGGTGATTGCCTCTTCCATTTTGATTGTCCTTGACGGAGTTGCCTCTTACCCTCTTGTTGTCCTTATGGGAGTTGGCTCTTACCATCTCATTGTCATTACGGGAGAGACATTGGTGGTTTCACCTATAAAATGAGTAAATTATCAAGTTAATTAACTAGCAAATTCTAAGTAATTTCAAATAAAAAAATTTGTAAGTTGGCAAATATTAATTGTGTTGTATGGAAGAATCCTCAACGACAACAATTTGAGAGTCAAATGAGAAAAATAAAAATAAAAACCAATATAAGAATTATTTTTTTCCGTTAAATAATACAAGAAAAAAACATTAAAGCAAATTTGGAGAACCTAAAAGTGGAGATGAAACATAATCACTTCTTAGGCATTTCATAATTCAAAATAAATTAAACAAAGACTTCATGGATTGGGTATCACTAGATCCCTCTCGAGCATGTCAAACTTTAGTTTCCACCTATTTTATTATGTCATAAGCATGCACACTCACCTATAACAAATAACATGCTAAAAAATGTTAAAATTTAAAATATGTATAAAGCAAGAAAGGAGACTTAGGAAAAATAAACTTACCTCCTGTTCCTCGATAGATAAAGCATTAGATTTAATTTTTTAGAGGGAAATAGGAATGTAGTATTCTAGATATCATATAAGGCCTCAAAATACAAGGTCAGAATGTAGTTGGAAGATGAAATGGTGCAAGTATCCTTCAAAAACACAAAATTCAACTTAGCCCTAATCTTGCTAGATATAACTATACACAAATCACATACAACACCTGAAAGAGAATGAAGAATATAGTAAACAAACTAGAAGGGAATGTCTGATGGTCTTCCCTGCAAAATAATTATCACTTGGAATAAATGCACAATAAATTTAAGAAATGAATTAGCAATTTTTTCCACGAGGATTCTCCTTCGATTTCAAATATCTATAATGAAAATAGAAAACATGTAATTGTAATTAGGATATCAAACTATTTATAATAAATGATTCAAGAATAATAAATAAATTTAAATTTCATTAATAAATCTAACACTTACCAGCTAGGTCAATGGCCACTTTGTAGACTGATTTTAAGTAATTTTTATCGACGTCAAAAAGACAACCTTGGTGCTAAAAGGACTTGCATTGAAATGAGGAAGGCCTATTAAATTATGGATATCCAATGGAGAGGTGCTAAAAGATATTGTTTTATTGTTAAAGCAAACATATAAATGACTCTCAGTACGGTTAAAATAGACAACTAGAAATCATAATAGGTTATTGTTGATCGTCATGTCATATTGAGGCATCTGCACTAGGCCTCTGAGTTTGCATTGATCTATTTAGTCAACATATAATTATGGTTACTCCACCATCCAGAGGAAATCTGGACATAATAGATTTTTAAAAAATATAGTTTTGGATCACCCATGTTTGACTATGAGTTTTTGTGGATGTGAAAGCCATTGAAAATTTGGTGTAAAATTGAATTAGGTAGGTGAAAATTAAAAAAAAAAAAAGATAGGATGAGAAAAGTGTGAAAATGAGGGTAGTATGGAGGTATTTATAATCTAAGAGGGGAACCAGAGCAACCAATTGGTATGACCGGTAATAGTCAAGGTACAATGTTGCTTGATAGTAGGGTGCTCAATAGTGTAATAATGCACGATAGAATAATGTTGCATAGTAGCATGGCACCATGCAAAATCATGGTATTGCATATAAGCATGATGATGGGCAATAGTAAGACGGGGCCATGAGCAAGTAGGATGTTGGGTGATAGCATGATGCTACCTAACCGCATCATGTCATATGATAGTATGGCACCAAACAACACCATGCTATCATGCAGTAGAATGTTCTTGAGTGATACCATGTTTTCACATGATAGAATCTTGTCACATGATAGTATGTTACCAAGGACCAACATATTATCACACAACAATACACTGTTGGCTAACATTATGATGTCACATGACATGATGATACCAAGTGATATCATGTTGCTGGATTATGCTGCCACCTAACACTTTATTGACACAAAAAATTATGTTACTACTTGGTGGCATTATTTTGCATGGCAACAAAATGTCATCTGGTTGCATACTACCACCTAATAGCATAATGACACTCAATAACATAATGTTTCTCGATGATATAATATCACCTGATAACGTGAAGTAATTTAGTAGTATGCTATCACCCAAAACCACAATACACATTTGTGAGTGTAGTTACCCCAGTCTCTAGCCCCATAATGTCATCTGTTAACATAATATCTCCAAACAACATAATATCACCTGACAACATATTGTTGCCTGATAACATAATGTCACTTAGTGGTATGAGGTCAACCTGAGATCCAGTTGAATATAGTCAACTTGTCAAGTGGTTGTGTATAAAATAAACAAGGTAATTTTACACCTCCTTTGCACACTCTGATTTTCCAAGTCTATGAATCTAATTTGCCTAAACAAACCTAGGGGGTTTTCATCATGGCCTCTTAAAATAAACCCTAATTTTTGGTTGATGAAAGATTGCTTATAGCCCCAATTGTTCCTACATCCTACATCTCGAGTACGTGAAATGCATAATGAAATGCTGATCAAGTATATTCATTGAGATCTTTGATTCATATTCCAAGATTATAAATCTTGTATGCACTCATCCAATTTGCATCTTCAGCGACTTTATCCTTCCACTTTCCCAAGTATTATTTGTATTCATTTTGTTTTGTCTTCTTGATGAACCTGGGATAAATCACCCTCCCAATATCCTCTCTTACCTTCATAGGTATCTATTATATCTAGTCTATAGTTGAAAATTTTGAATATGTATTCTCATCACTGACTTGTTCCTCATGACATTAGTACAAATCTAATACATGAATATTGGCATGTTTCTATCCCATCTAATAAATTTATCTCATATGCATTTATATAAAAATTTATTAGATTATTGCATGAAAAAATTTATTTCATTTGACCTTATCATACATTTCTTTTGAGATTTGTTATTTCTAAAAATGATCCCAAACTAGCTATCCAACATGAAACCCTCACTCTCTCCTTTTGATATTACTGTATTTTTAGTCCATGTGGTTCCTCTCTCCATGTTCGCACTAAGAGGGTTAATGCTATGATTTAGTCCTCTCATGTGAGTTTGGTGCTTCACATTATAATATTAATTAATTAGTATGTGTGTGAAAATAATGTGTGGATCAAATAATATTAGTGATTTTTTGGAAAAAATCATGTAGAGTTTGTAGAAGATAGGACAAGTTGAGTGAGAATATCCATGATAGATAAGTGTGAGTGATTTGTAGGGATAAGAGATTAGTGTTGACTCCTAGTTTGTAGGATATATTTACACTATATATTATAATGTATTCCATTGAATAAAGAATTGAAGCTGATTGACCCTAAAAATTATGTTGTGTACATCTATGCCTTCGGCTCTTTCATGACAAAGAAATTCTCCAATATGGATTGATTTCTATAGTTTCATGCTATATAAGTTTTTAAGCTTTCACATTTTGTGATCTTGGTCATCTACTACAAAAAGGTCTCACTGAGTAATGTACACCATTTCATTGAGATCACCATTCATAAATACTTTTTTTTTATGTCTATTTGATAAATTTCCATCCATTTTTATTTGCCAAATCCAATAAAGTTTGAATAATGGTTAATTTTTCTATTGGTTCAAAGGTTTCATTATTATCTATCTCTTCTTTTTGAATAAATCCATTTACAACAAACCTTGATTTATGTTTGTGAACTAAGCCATTTGATTTTTATTTATTTTGAAAGACTCACTTGCAAGAAATGGGTTTACAATTGATTACAGGGTCAACCAAATCCCAAGTAAATGTTTGACCAATGTATCATACTCACTCTTTATTATTTTTCTCCATGCATCAAGCTTTTTAGCTTGTTTGAAGGAAGTAGGTTCAAAGTCAAAAGCAACATTGAATTCTTCTTTTGGAGGGTCTTCAAAAGGTAAGCTTTTATATATTATCTTGAATTTCATCTAGGAATTTATTTGATTATTGTGTGGCTATATGTGCACTTCAAATCCTTATTTTTCAATCTCATTAGGTTTGACATAGTTTTAGTATCTGTTTGACCCATTTTGGTATCTTTTATTGAGTAGCTCTTGGAATCACCAGTGCCTTATTTTTCTTTATTTTAAGATCCTTAATTTTATAACATAAAATCATATTATGATGAAATTTAACCTTATTCCATAGTGAGAGTTTAGTTTTCAATTACATGAGTCAATAAAGATTTAATTGTTACCTAACTACAGGTTCCCACTTCACTGTTTAGACCCTCTATATTAGTCTCCTTAAAAAATTCAAATTTAATATGTTTCTCAAGTCAATTCAATTGTCAATTTATGCTTGTTATGTGTTTTGTAGTTTCACAAAATAAAACATATCTCGTGAAAATAAATTTCTTATTGTTCTCATCAAATAGTTTGTACTCTTTTGAGGACTCTGAGTGTTAAAAAATGATGCATTTACTATTTTTATCATATAGTTTATTCATTATCTAATTAGGAATTAATGCATATCAAGTGGATCCAAAAACCCAAATATGTCACATTGAAGAGAGATTACCACACTAGAATTCATATGGAGTCTTAATTTGAAGGGCTACTAATAGTTGCCTATTATAGATAAACATTGATATTTGGTTATTTCTACCTATAAATGTAGATTTAACCATTTGAAATATAACATTGCTCAAAGAATGTTCATCACCATTATGTTTATTTAGTCAAATACTCCATTTATTTGAGCTGTGTAAGTGACTGTGAGATGATGTTTGATCCCATTTTGCTTTGAGATAGGATTCAAACACTTTTGACGTGAACTCATAACCATTATCAATACTAAGTGTACCAATGTGAGATTGAGCTTAATTTTCAACCATTGTTCAAATTTTTTGAAGGCTTTTGATTTTTTATTTAAAAATTATATCTAAGTCATTTATTATATTGTTAAATGAAAAATATGAAGTACTTGTAACCACCTATGAAAATAATTACTAGATAATACAAATCATAGTAAACCAACTATAATTCTTTTAGATTTATATTATGATTTTGAAATGCTTCCCTTTTATGTTTATCTAATATGGAAACTTCACACTTTTCAATATTTATGGGTAGTGTTGAAAAACATACAACACCACTATTTTACATTGCATGAATGGTGTCACAATGAGTATGCCCAAGTTTGACATGCCAAAGAATACCTTTTGGCATTCATTATTTAGTTGTATGCTAAATATTTCTTGAAACTAAGTGCTCATCACCAAGTTTATAAAAATTTCATTTTTCATATCATGTCAAAATAATTGTATTATCATATTTTCTTTTGATCTTCACCTCTCCATCATCCAATAGAATGGAGTGACCTTGTTATTGAATGAGCATCAAAGACAACAAGTTTATTTTAAATTTAAGAAGGTATAATACATTGTAGATAATGAAATTTATAAGATTTGGTTACTTGAGTTGAATTAAACCTTTATCTTGATGTTGCAAGTATGTTTTATCTATGACATATACTATATTGCAAATTAATTCATTAAAATCCTCAAGTAATTCCATTTGAAAAGTCAAATGTTTGATGTCACCAATATATAAAACCCAAGAATTATCCCATGTTGAACTCAAAAAGCAATTATTTTCTTCATTTAAGATGGAAATCACACATTCACTTGAAATTTGAGTTAATTTTGGTTATAAGCTTTTCTTCTTTTCCTTTTCCAATTTTTATTTTCAATAGGATATAATGTTATCGATACCATGATGTTTTTCATTCATGGATTTCATGATTCCCTTATCTTTCACAATGTTTGGAAAACAAAGGTTGTCTGCTAATTTTAATTTCCTGATGTTTATTATTTTAGTCAAAATTTCCACCTTGCACTTTATTTTTTGTTTTGCCTTTAGCATTTAAAAAAATATTTGAATGATTTCGATTTTGATTAGCATATTAAATTATTTATCTTGTGGACTTAGTCTTTCTTCCAAAGACTTTTTCTCTCAACCATCTTCTCAACTATTTGATCAAATGTGAGAGTTGTTAATAGATTTATTACTTTCAAAGACTCCAAGTAGGTTGAGTATGTAACAAGAAGATATTTTATTAATGAATTCATGTATACATCAATATTTACACCAACACCACCAAAATCATGTTTGATATCTTAAATTTTTGAATCCAAATTCATGACATCATTATTATTCAACTGACAATTAAATAATTTCAACTACAATTATATGAGCTCTAATTATGAGTGAGAATTTTATAATTAATTAAATTTGTGTAGTGCTTTCCAAGGAGTGTTGCATATATGTATGTGATAAAAAACTTAACCATCAATTGAAACCATCATCAAGGCCAATGATTTTTAATCCTTATGATTTGAAAGGATGGTAATTATTTTAATTCATTTAGTTCAACAAGTTGATCATCCCATTACATATGTTGAATCACAAGTCATTGAAGATGAGAGTGTTCTCCACCTATCTTGACCATTCTAACTAGGTGTCCTTCCCAGTTAGTGTTGTGCCAAGAATTTTTTGATTGAGTGCATGCTTATTTTATAGTGACACAGATTGGTTCCTTATCACTTAAAAAATACTCTTTTATATATACCACTAGACCAATAAACCAAACATATTTATATGATCTCAATTCCTATATATCCAATGATATATTGAAGATGCTTGTTCTTTCTATATATCTGATGGTACATGAAAGAGACATTAAATAACATATGAGTATAATGATACATGGTACCTATGTAATATGTAAAAATGTTTATTATAGGCTATAGGGTTGGTAATTTTGAATAACATGGTATTACACTATAGTACATAGTCATTAAATGGATCATTGGATCTTTGTTTGAGTTTAGAAATTTGAATATAAAATAGATTTCACTAATGTTGATACAAAAGTGTGATAAAATTAATTTGTCAAAGGATTAAATTTCCTTATTGATTGAGATGGGAGATCATAAAACCATTGGAGTGCATAATGAATGGAAATAACTTGGTTAATAATTTGTCATTGCATACATAATCCAAGCATGCCACATGGAAGGATATGATGTGTTTCTCTAGATTACATTTTCCACCATAAAATGGGATCTTAGGAGTTACAAAACCTATAGATAAATATTAAGATGAAATATCTAGGATTAATGGATTATAGACAAAAGCATGGAAATCCATAGAATTACTAGCTCTAGAGGCACCTTGTTCTAATTGTAATACCTTGGTTTCCAAAGATAAAATAATATGATTAAAGGATATTATAGTATGTGAGGTTGATGATGTAATATGTGTATTCATTCCAAGATTAGCACAGGTTGGTTACATATAAATATGCATGGTTGTTTGAGAGAATATTTTTATTTCCCCCACACCTTGGATGGGAAAGACAATTAAGCAAGGGTGCAAACATAGGTATAGTAGTAATGGTAGTTGTTTAACACTCATGGTGGACTTGATACCTCCAATATCTTGGTTAATAATAGTAAAGGGATCATATGGTTGTTCCCCTGATTAAGAATACATTATATCTATGTTCAAACTTAGATACTAAGATTAATTTTAAAACCTTATCTAATTCTTGAAGATTTTAGTGAATTCTATTTCAAAACTTTGATAAGTGCTTAACTTGATAAAAATATACACCATTAAGACCACTAGGATTAACTCAATATTGGTATTCATGATTATATTTATTTTCATGTTTTGAATTAGGAATTTTAACCTAATCATCCATTTACACATATTCGTCAATAATGGTAACATCAAAATAAGAGAAAGAAGGATGAAATTTCATTACATTTACTTTAACCCTTTTATATGAAACCAAAGCAATATAATTATGTTCAATATATAAACCAATTGATTTAGCACTTCACCTTAAACTATAAAAGTATGAAATTATGTAGAAAGATAGGATCAAAAGATGAATTGTATATTATATGGGATGGTAAAAAATTAGAGATGAAAATAAAATTTTACCTTGATAAGATAGAAAATATGTCTATTAATTTATATTACAAAATATAAATTAAAGTACAAATCTAAATGTAAAATCTTGAAATTGATTTGACAGTCTAGTTTATTAAATATGAAAACTACAACAAAGGGATATGATAATTAGTGACAAATTTCATCATAGAGGACTAATACTAAATAAAAGTAATACATACAATGGAAAAACATATTTTAGGTTGTTCAGATATGGATCTGGACATTTGTGTGTATTTAGATAATATTGTCAGCCTCAAGTTGATACTATCAAAATGTTGCATTCCCTATCTAATGGTTATGTGTTTATAGATTTTGTTTCTTTATATCAATATAGATAAATTTTTAGTAAGGAAATATGAAGATAAATAGGTGAAAAGTGTAAAAAATAATATTTTTGTTTAAAATATGGTCTCATTTAAGATAATGAAGCATATGAAAGTTGAATGATTCCTTTGATCTTGTAAATGAAAGGTCATGAAAATGAAGAGTCATAGTCTCTTTATAACATTATAAACACTATACATTTATTAAAAAAATGTTAAAATGTAATATAGATAAATATATAGTATTCTTTGACTCGATAATTTGTTATCAGTTTCTCATGTGCATATATAAGTCTTAATTTAATTTAATGCATCTTACTTGCAAGTGATTGCATTCTTGCTTATTGTTCATATCTAAATTCTATAAATGATAAAATGGTAATAAGTGCACATAAATTAAACACAAACAAGATGAAATATTAGTGTAAGAACATTCACTACATTTATCCTTAACAATGTATATATCTTATAATAATCATTCGGAGTCCTATCACAATATTTTAAGACTAAAAAAACTAGCATATCTTGATGAATGATTATAGGGACCGTTGCTAACAATGGTTCCATTGTCGGGACCATAAACATGTCTAAATTGTTACCTAGTCAAAGGGACCTTGAAAATTGGTGAGACCTAAGGATACACAAGTTCATAGAGGAATAATCCATTTAAATAGGATTTTCTATATAATAAATAATTTTTGTCCACATCCACTAAAAAATTACCAAATTTTTTGGTGCGAGTTTCATGAATTGCTAGCAACATGGTCATCCAAACTTGTATATTACTACTTCAAACCATGAGAAAAAAAATATTTTTTGAGAAATGATGAAAAGTTGTAAATATTGAGAAACCTAGATATTGAATGGACCCATGAAATTAACCATTGGGTAAAAACTACAATCGATAGGCACGTTACAAAAATTATTATTCAGGGGTGTATCAAATTTTAATCTTCTTATGACTTGTTTGTTAGATGGATCATAGGAAAGTTTTTGAAGTGATGCCCTGTGCTATTAAATATTTTGGTTGTGGGAAAGGCCATGGTGCTGATTCCATCTGATATGGAGTAGTCACTCAGGGCACTATAGGGATGTGAACTAGAAGAGTTTGAATGAAGAAAAAATAAACCAAGGAACCTAACCCTAAAGAATTGATAACACATATGAGCAAAATGAGAAAGTAATTCTATGTCTTTAAAGAGAGATGAGACAACATAAAATATGGAATAATCAATTTTTTTAAGATAGGGCCAATTGTAGCTACAAGCAAGAGTATATAGGAATTTGCAAAGAAAATTGGAGGAAGTAGACTTCTAGAAGGAGAATATGGAGCCATAGATAAAAGAGCACTGAAAGATTAAGAAGGGAATGTAGGAATCATATAGAATGTAGGAGTTAGTGTAGGATATTTTTTCGTGCATTTTATTGTATTTTATTACTCAAATATTCCATGTCATTTGGATTTCCTACATTTGTGGATAGTCTTGCTTAGGTGTGCAGTCATATGAGTTTCTTTGCCCTGTCATATGTCATAACGGTTATCTTATGCCTCATTCATTGTGGGAGTTACTTTGTTGACTGACTATTCTTAGATTAAGGAGTTACACTCTATTTTGAGGCATCTTTGACCACTCTTCATGAAAGAGTTACATCCACTCCTATTTTTACTTGTATTTCCTTCAAATTATCTAATTTGAATGTATTGAGTTGGAGCTTAATTTTGTTGTGTGCAAATTAGTCTTTTTTTTTAATTTGCAACTATTTGTGTTTGCCCAGATTTGGCCTTCATGTAAATCGTGTCTCACATCAACTCCGATGCACTTACATGAACCAGTAGATATGTGGCATCCCTAATATGGTATCAGAGCCATGTTGGTATCGCTAGTGTCTGGGTCATTGCTGTAATTAATTTTGAATTCAAAATTAATTTATTTAATAATAAAATTTTTTGGTCTATTTTTCAATTCCTCTACTTGTAAAAGAGATTTAACCTGCTATCTAGTTATATGGTCTCTTAATTTTCAAAAGAGGCAATTTTTTTTAGTATTGATGCTGAATAAAACCAAGGTCTTTGTTTTCTTGGTGTTGGAAAGGAACACATTTGAGGTGTGCCATTATAGATTTGAGGAAAAGGCTATGCCAAGCAAGGCCTTGCCAAGAGGAGTCATCATGTTGGTTGTATGGCACTTTTTTCCTGCTAGGTGTCTACTTTCTCAAGGCTTCTCTTTTTTTAAATTTGAATATTGATCTTTGGTCTGTAACTTTAGATAGGCATTGGAATTCTTCTTGACAATCTAAGAGACGTTTTCACCTTGTAGATCATTGGTATCTCTTGGCTAGCAAAAGGTGTTAAAGGACCTTATTTTGGTGATGGATATATTATAGATATCAAACCCTGACTACTGCATTGAATAAAGCTTGTTGTTCTACAGTTTTGGCATGATTTTTTTCAATCATGGTGCTTTAAATCAAGGTGTTGGGAGTGGAGATCTAAAATCTCTACTACTACCAATTGATCTTTTATTGGGCATTGCATTTGCTATTGTGAGGAGAGGCCTATGCAAAAGCATTCTGAATCTCCAATGGCTACACTTGGCATTGGATCTACACATTTTGAGTAGCCTGGGGTCTGATTTTTACACTTAGCATCTTTTTTTGGTGTCACTCCTCCTTGGTGGGCCCACATCCAGCCTCCTATTCAAGTTGGTAATTTAGTTTTATGTTTTCTATCTTTAAATGAATTTATTAAAATTTTACATCATTTATTATGCTAAAAATCAAATTCCTTTGAAAATATTTAAAAAGAGGATTTTTTTGAGTCTTTTAAAACTTGTATCTCTGCTTGACAAAGATGAAGTTGAGGCCCAGATTGTTGGGAGGCCAAATACACCTCAAAATACCAAACCACTTTATTCATCATAGGTTATAGACTTTAGTGCTTCACACCATATGGGTTCATCAGAGGTTGAGTTTCTTGACTTAGAGCCTTATAACATGTCCTCTATCATTTTGGGTGATGACACTCTAGCAGTAGTTACAGGGAGAGGGTCTATTGAATTTGAAGGTGAAACATTTACAAATTTTCTAAGTATACCTTCACTATCATCTAATCTCATTTTAGTGTATCAACTTACCCACATAGGGTAGGGCATGAGAGTCAAGTTCACACCAGATTTCATTGAGATTAGAGAGCTACACAGTGACACTAAAGTCGCATTAGGGAGGGTTAATCACCATTTTAGGATATACACCTTCTCCCATTTTGCTCCAAATATTTCTCTTATTACATTATTTACCCATTTAGATGGAGTTAATAAGCTATGGCATCAATGGTTTGGCCATCTTAACTACCGCTATCTTGAGTAGCTGAGTCAGTAGGACATGGTTATCGACATGCCTAGAGTTATATTCTCTAAGGGAATTTATGAGGGTTATGCCCTTGGTAAACATCTTAAAAATAAATTTGACAAAAGAAAAGCTAGGAGAGCTTCATTACCTCTTGAGTTGATTCATAGTGAGGTCATGGGGTAGTTTCCCCGTCCTTCTTTTACCAGGGCTAGATATGTCCTCACCTTCATTGATGAATTTTCTAGATACACATGGGTCTATTTTCTTAGATAAAATTTTGAAGTATTCAATAATTTTCAAGACTTTAAGTCTCTTTCTGAGAAGTAATCTAGAAAGTGTATCAAAATCCTTTAGACAAATAATGGGGGGAAGTACGTCAACCATAAATTTGAGAAATTTTGTACCATACAGGGGATTGATCTTCAACGGATAGTATTGTACACTCCTCAATAGAATAGTGTAGTAGAATGCAAGAATTAGTCCTTAAAGGAGATGACAAAATATATGATTCAATATAGATCATTGGTTTCATAGTTATGGGCAGAGACCTTAAATTATGCATGCTACATTGAAAACTGGGTTCCTCACAAAGATTTAGAGGGTATCACTCATTTTGAAGTTTATCATAATAGGAAACTAGAGGTGCAACATTTTAGGGTCTTTAGATCATTAGCAATGGCAGACAGACCCAAAAAAATGCAAGGCTTTGGAAGCTCAATCCAAACCTTGCATCTTTGTTGGATATCCAGACGGGGTCAAGGGTTATAAGATTCTCCATCTTATGACTCATCAGTTGTTCATCGAGAGAAGTGTTAGGTTGTATGAGAGTCCCTTAAAATATTTACTAGACACTTCTCCATTTACATCAGTTTCACTTAGTTTGGATGAGTAGTCTAAGGATTCAGTTTATTTACAATAGGTTCCTGAGGTAGAGGCTACTTCTTCTTCTTTTGATAGTGAGTCTAAAAATGATTAGAATGATGGGGAGTCATTTATCCACTTCTAGGAATGCATCTAAGGATGAGGATTTAGCAACCTAACTCACCCATTTCAAGCCCTCTTTGGGTTAGGCAGACACTTCAAAGTGCAGGCACTTGGGTAGGGGATCTAGATGATGACAGACATACTCAGACAAACTTTTAGAGTGGACCACATGCCTTCTTTACTTCCATGACTGATCTCCTAAATTTTAGAGAGACATTAGACATACTTGAGTGGGATAGAGCCATAGATGAGGAAAATGATTCCTTGATTAGCAATCACACTTGGGATTTGATTTCATGTCCTAAAAGAATAAAGATGGTTCAATGTCATTAGATATATCAAACCAATTTTATAGTAGATGGCTTGTTCAATACGTATAAGGCATGATTAGTCACCAAGGATTTTTCACAGGTAGCTATAATTGACTACTCAGAGGCCTTCACAACCGTTTTAAAGATTAATTTAATTTGATTCACACTAGCCTTAGCCATATCATATGGTTGGAATGTGTAATTCTTCACAGAGACTTTGAGGAAGAGATCTACATGGATCATACACCTGGGTTTATTCAAGATTCATCCTTAGTTTACAAACTTAATAAATTTATTTATGGCCTCAAATAGGCCCTTCAGACTTGGTACACCAAGATGGATTTATTCATCCTTACTTCATGTTTCACTAGGTGTCAATCAGATCCCAATGTATATTTCTTGTAATAGGATGATTCTTTAATGATACTAGTCCTTTATGTTGATGATCTTTTGATCACTAAGAGTTCTTCATCATCTATTGTAGCAGTGAAGATAACTCTATAGGATAAATTTGACATGACAAACTTGGGTCTTTTGCATTACTTCCTCGACATTGAGATTTCATAGTCCAATTCAGGGATTTCACTTACAAAAAGTAAGTATGCTCTCATTATTTTGGCTTAGTTTCACATGACTGATACAAGCCATCTCCAATTCCCTTTCTATTAGGATTCAAACTTGACACTGAATATTCTACACTTTTAGTTGATGCCACTCGGTATTGACAACTTGTTGGTAGCCTCATTTATTTGACTCATACCAGGCCCAACATTTCATATGTAGTTAGAATTATTTTACGATTCATACAGGAGCCCCGTGAGCTACATTAGAAAGTAGATAAGAGGATCTTCCACTACATTCATGGCTTTTATATATTTAGGATTCAGTATAGATTTGGCATAGAGGTTGTCTTGGTTAGATTTTTGAATTCAGACTGGGCTGATAATATTTAGAATCGTAAGTCCACTTCAGGTTACAATTTTTATTTGGGTTTTAGCCCTATCAGTTGGTCTAGAAAAAATAAAAATGCTATTGTTATATCATCTACAGAGGTAGAGTACATGGGCATTGTTAATGCATCTACTGAGGTTATTTGGCTTTAGAGGATTCCATCTGAGTTTGGCATTCCTATCGAGTAACCCAACGTCATCTATTGTGACAACCAAAGTACTATATAGATATGCAAGAATCTGGTTTAGCACCGACATACCAAACATATTGAGATTCACATGCATTTTATTTTGAGATCTTATTCATGGTCATGTCATCGACTTGATATTTTGCTAGTCTTTAGAGTAGGTTGTTGATATCTTCACCAAACCCTTCACTAAGAGCAAGTTCATTAATCTATGAGATATTCTTGGGGTGCGGTCCACTTCCAAAGCTTCATCATCTTTGAGGGGATTTATAGCCTCTTTACTTCTTCTTTTCTCTCTTTTGAGACGAGTTTTTTTCCACTAGGTTCTCTTCTCTATATATGAAGGATTACATTATACATGGGTACCTGATCAGGGCTAGTTGCTACGACCCATTTTTGTATCATCATCCACCTAAGTTGTGCTTATGGGGGTGTTAGTGTAGGATACTTTTTATTGAATTTTATTGTATTTTCCTACTTGGATATTCCATGTCATTTGGATTTCCTACATTTTTGGATAGTCTTGCTAAGGTGTGTAGTCATAGGAATTACTTTGATCTATCATATGTCATAGTGGTTATCTTACGTCTCATTCATTGTGGGAGTTACTTTGTTGACTGACTACTCTTAGATCAGGGAGTTACACTCTATTTTGAGGCATCCTTGACCACCCTTCATGGAGGAGTTACATCCACTCCTATTTGTACTTGTATTTCCTTTAGATTATCTAATTCAAATGTATTGAGTTGGAGCTTAATTTTGTTGTGTAAATTAGTCTTGTTATTTTTGTAATTTGTAGCTATTTATGTTTGCCCAGATTTAACCTTCATGCAAATAATGTCTCACATCAACTCCAGTGCACTTTCATAAACCAATAGGTCCATGGCATCCCCGATAGTAGAAACTTTCCAAGAATTGGCATCTAACATAACAAAAAAATCATAAAATTTTTGCAAGAGGATAATTAGAACAAATTAATAATAAATTAAAAGAGCAACTATGGAGGCAATGCTTGTATGTAGAAGAATATGAGTAGTATTTTCAAGAAGAAGTGATGAAATGTAGGGTCATGATAGGTTACAGAATCTATATGATATATACTACATACATGGTTCTTTCACTTCAAGGGGATGCATCCCTTGTAGCAATGAAAAGGTGGTTTGTAGAAGCTAGAAAAAAATTAGGTAGGAATAAGAAGGAAATCAGATGTGAAGTTAGCATAATTGTTGAATCCAAGATTCTTCATACTCCAAGCACATTCACAACAAAATTGTAGATGAAAATAAAATCATCATCAAGCAAAATCTTATTATGTTTTGGAATAAAATATATTCTCAAGGATTAAAATATGTCTATTTTATAGAAATATAAAATTTAAGGTTGTTTGATAAGAGGAAACATGCAGGGGATTTTAATTGTATTAAAAAATAATTGACAGGGAATGTGTTTAATAAAGAATGTGAAACTTTTAAATTGATAAAATTATTTGATAATTTTAAAATATATATGTAACATATTTATATAAAGTTAATATGTGTCAGATTTAGTAAAATAAATATAATTTTATATTTATTTAATAAGTTTGAAATAATATTTAGTATTTTCTTTTCAAAAATTCAATATTTTTAATAACATCTCATTCATTTTAGATGTTAATTTATATATTTTAAATTATTTATAATAAATATAATAAATTTTTAATATTAAAAAAAAGGTAAATAATTGTATACATAAATTTAAGATAAAATATTTTAAAGTTAAATGTGTTATTAATAAAATTATTTAATTTATTTAAATTATTGTTATGACTTAAAATTTTATGTATTAAATTATATAATAAATATTTGTCTAATTGTATTATAATTATTATATAAATATATTTCATCTTTATTTTTTAGTACCATAATTTATGGAGAATGATCATATAATAACCACAAGTCCTTGAATCGTACGAGGATATTCAATAGTATTTAGAATATCGATTTTTTATTTTAAAATTTCTCATGTTTCACAAATTTGTACCATCTAAGTGCGACAAAACTTTATTTTTTTTTGTCTAACCTCTATTTAAACATACATGGAAAAATTGTTTGGTAAAAGTGGAAAGCTCATCTTTTTTATATATAAACACTCAAATACACTATATATTTACATTGATATTTTTTTAAAATGAAATATATCTATATATTGACTTAATAGAAACATACAAATAATTCATTAAAAAATAAAGGTGGTATGAAATCATGCCACATCATGCTACGCAAAGCCTAGGAGCAAAACCAAAAGTATCATAATCTAGGCAAAGCCTAGAAACAAGTCACAAAGTCATTAAAACGATAAATTTTATGAAGTAAGAGCAATGCCAGAAGGTGGAGGATCCATATCATTAGGACCCCAACCAAACTTGGCAAGTCATTTCCATCTCAAATAGGCTCTCAGCTAGTAACTTGGGTAGTGTTCATGTTATCATCTTTTGCTTGTGTCTGGGTGGGTGAAATGGCCAAAAAAAGACTAAGAAACTTATTAAACATATTCATTTGACCTCCAAGGGGTGCTCCCCAAGCATCTAGGTGCGGAGGGGGAGGAGGAGTGCCCCAGCCATCCTGCCTAGCCGAGGAAGTAGGTGGTGGTTGCCACCCTCACTGTTACCTAAGAGGGGAAATGCACTAGTACATGGTGCCACTGTGAGAGTGATGTATAAAATAACTACGATGATGCCCACCATGAGGTGATCGAGGCAATCTATCATCCAATGTGGGATCCCTGAGTAGAGAAGGTATAACTTGAGCCATAACACAAGGAACATCTCCCCAATGGGAGATGATATCCTAAAGATGCCCAAGCTCCATAACCACTTTATTGGCTTGGACTTAAATCTATAAAAGAACATTGCAGATGATATAATATTTGTGCAAAGCAAAAACATTACAATCAACATAAGCATGATTAAAAACATAATTATTTTTTTCTTTCCAAATTCATAAGAGAATCTCCACTCTGAAAGTATACCAAATTTGCATGTATGAAGGGCATCATGGGTTTGTCTCCAAAGAGGATATGTTACCAAAGAAAGAATTTAGAATGGAAAGGCCTAAAAAGATCATGGATGCAAGTCCAAACCCTTTGAGATTTGAAATAGTACCAGAAGAGATGAGGAAGCATCTCAAGGTGGCCATAAAAGGGGCAAGTAGGCAGGTGGACTCCAAGATGGATGAGTTTTCTGCCAATAGGCAAGCCTTGGTGTCGTATACATTGAGCAAAATGAGTAAATTTGGGCTCCACACAAGCCCCCTAAATAGTGTTGAAGTGAAAGCTCCACATTTTAACAGATGAGTGTAGGCCCCAGTGGGTGTTAAGATTGTCAACCATGGGCAAATGGGGGGTGATCCATACATATCAAAGTCAAGGAGTGTAACTACAAAAATGGGTCTTGACATACCATTTTCAGTCCTTCTATCATGGCTGAGTGGAATGGATCAAGATTTTATGGATCATGAAAGCTGGGATGACATTAAAGATCTCTTGATAGGACTCCTAGTTTGTATTGGCTAACCAAAATTTAGCTTTTACCTCCTCCCAAGATAGCCAAGAACATGAGTGCCTATAGAAGATACCCTAGATAGTATGAATCCCTATATGGTAAAGCTTGAGAACGTTGACCCAAGGGATTTTCATTGTGATAAAAAATGGGAGACCACCAGAAAGAATGAGAGTTAGCAGAGAGTCTAGTCTAAAAATTGGAGCCATTTCAAAGCTGACATGGTTTAATTTTTTACCAAGCCTACCATATGCATTTGGACACAAAGGACCCTATGATTTGGATAGGAGATTGAATGAAGAGTAAATTGGGGAAGCTAAACCCTTTCCAAGCCTTCTTGTCCTTAGGCAAGATTGAAAAGATAACAATGTCTAAACAACACCTTCACAATGCCTTGGCCATCAATGGCCCACATAATCCATTTGGCACATAAGGAAATTCCTTGTCAGGCTATGTTGATGAGCCCTATGCCTCCAACATCATGCGTGAGACAACAATATTTCTAGGCCACCTTGTGGAATCCTTTACCCTATAGATAATTGGCCCAAAGGAAATCTCTGAGAAATTTATCCAACTTTTGGTAAGATTTTTTAGAATTCACCCAACATGATGAGTGGTACACATGGATGGACACAAGAATATTTGAGTAGATTTGAAAATTTCCTACTAATGAAAGAGACTCGATTACCCAATACCTAGCTTCTTAATAACTCTGTCAAAAACATATTACCACAACAAAGGTGGTGACGCATCAAAAGCAAAGGGGATGCCAATAAATTTAAATATTTCATCATGATGGATCCACTTCCAATCAAATTTAGCAGTCCACACTGGTGGAGGGAGGTATGATTATCTATAGAAATGAGTTTTCAGCCATTGGATTTTGTAGCCAAAGGATAGGTAGAAGGTGTCAAGAAACTATAAGGCATTGTCCACATTAGTTTTATCCTCAATCAGAGTAAGGAAGGAGTCATCCATAAAGTGACCATTGAGTAGTCGTATATCTTCGTGCGAGTTCACATCATTATGAGAGAGATAAATTCCCTTAACAAGGTCCATAGCTTGGACATTGCTAAGAAGATATCCAAAACCCTCATTTGTAAGCACATACAAGGTGAGAGACAATGGGCACCCTTGACGAATAGAATGGAAAAATATAAATTGATCAAAGGTGAATCCATTAATGGAGAGGACAACCAAGGCATATGAGAAAAGTGTCTAAATGGTTTGGATGAATATGGGCCTGAAGCCCAAATGTCAAAACATGGCTAGAATAAATGGCCATTCGATGTGATCATAGGCTTTTTTAAAGTTAATTTTCATGAACATAGCCTGTTACTTAGACCATCTTGTCCAATCCATGCCTTCCTAGATGGCAATGATGTTATCCAAAATATTATAGCTTCTAATGAAACCCATTTGTTCTAGATGCACAATGAGAGGCAACATATTATGTATCCATATTTTTAGAGCCTTGGAAATGATCTTATAGGATACATTCAAGAGGTTTATGGGCCACCAATTTTAGATCAACTTGGGATCTCCTTACTTAGGTATGAATTTGATATTTCCTTTATTTATATTTGTACCTAGAGAATGCTGGTAAAATGCCTCTTGATAAACTTTATGCAATTCACTACCCACAAGGTCCCAAAGAGTTTTATAGAATTCACAGGGGAAGCCATCAATGATGGGAGATTTTTCATTAGCCATGTGAGACACTACTTCATGTAAATCATCAAAAATGAAGGGCTTGTCACAAACCGCCTCCTGGGTGGGAGTGAGTTTGCATGACATCACTAAAAGGCATTGTTGAAGGGTAGTTTCATGCTCAATTGAACATGCTTTAGATTTGAACACTTGTTGATAATGGTGGACAAAATTTTTCACTATCTATAGTGTCTTTTTGAGTCTATTTCCAGCCTAAAAAATGACTTATATTTGCTACTTCAAGTTCTTGGCTTGCAACATTTGGAAGAACTCCTTAGAAAATTTATCCCATATTATAAGCCAATAACCTTGGATTTGATGTAGTCTCCCTAGGCATTATAATTTTCTACAATTCGAATGTGGTGTTGCAAAGAAGAAACTCTCACCTACAAGATCTCATTAAAGGTATCTTTTTATAGGGCTAGAGCCATGTGACTTAGCTTTGAGGTGGTATCAGAGTAATAGTGTCTTCAAATTTTTTCAAGCTAGTAGCTATAGATCCAAAAAAAATAGGAGGTCATTCCGATGGAATTATCCCACCAGAGAATTCAACTAGATTCTTGGGAAGGATGTAGATATAAATTTCAAACTCTCCTAATTGGTGCCACCATGGGCCCATGCTTGAGTAAATAGGTGTTAAGGAAGAATTTCATTTTATGTACTTTGGGTTTCATAAACTACCATGTCACTCAAAAAGGAATAGGGGAGTGATCAAAAAGCCTAAAATTTGAGAGCACCTACATCAGAGAAAAAAATCATTATCAAAAGAGAAGTATGGTTGGATAGACATCATTACCCTATCTAGATGCTTCATAATCTGAGTAGGGCCTTCCATGTAATTGCTTCAGGTTTACCAAACTCCATCTACAAGTTGGTGGGTTAAATTGGGGTCATAAATGACCCATTTAGTACACATGTAAAACCACCTCTATTTTATTAGGTGCCCATCTCATAGGCAAGTGGCCCATTTTATCCTCAGGAGATGCCACCATATTAAAGTCACCACATAATACCCAATGGGCATCAGGGAGATCATCCACTATCCACCGCCATAAATGAGTGCACTCCAAGACATCATTTGGGGCATAAATATTAATAAAGCCAATAATGTGGATTTTAATGCTAAAAATAACCCATACTAACTGGTTGGTGGGGTTCACGCCAGATTGCACTATGGATAGATGCCACCTTGGAGAAATGAAAGTAATCACCCCTCCACATCTTGTAACATAGTTGCTATGAAGAATGATACTATCATGTCAGATAAAATTACTATTAGCCATCAATAAAAAATACACCACATTGACTTCTTACAGATAGAGAATGTCTATCAGGGGAAACACTTTTTTGAAATAATGCACAAAAAACTTATATTTTGGGTTTGTGAGACCCCAAAAATTCCATGAAAAATAATTGATAGATGATGGGTGTTGAGGGACATGTCCTCCGAGTTCAACGCTTCTAGGGTATCATACCAATTCTGCATAAAGTGCCTACTATTAGCATTCAAGAACTCATATTGCTTCCTCAAATCAGGGTCAACTTGAAACTCTCCTTCCTCCACCTCATCATTCCTATAAGGAGGGATGCAAGAGAGTTTGGTTGTATCTCTTCAAGTAGGAAGTGGAAGAGTGGTTGGATGTGAGTCTGAAAATCTAGAAGAGCTGGGCATAGAGGCCTGGAAACCTTGGGACCAAATGTTAACAGCTAGAGGGGTGTTGAACAACTTGGGATTTTCTACCAATTTTAGGGCTTCAGCTGGAGAGGGCTATTTCTCAATAGGAGCTTGGTCCTATGGGCCATTTCATGAAGATGGATCTCCTCCTTTGAGAGCAATAATTGTGTTTACAACTTTGGCATGGGAGTTCTTTTTCTGTATCATAGTCCATCTATCCTCAACTGATTTTTTATAGCTTTTAGAGAGGGCTTGGGGGGAGAGGATGAATGGTTGGACACATTATTGCAAGCCAACTAAAGGGGATAATCCCGTATTTTATGATCTATAGATAGCTAATGAAATCAAGTGTTAGGAAAGTTGATATACAAGATTTTTTGAGAGTGCTTCACATCCCCAGCTTGAATTTCCACAAAATCCTTAAGGTTCTGGGAGAGGTCTACTTCTACACAGACCCTTTTTTACGGTCTAGCAGAGTAGAACTAGTTATGTTCATGACAAAGAGTGTAATTACATATTTAATCAAAATTATAAATCACAGTGCCTAATCTATTATTAGGAAGAAAAAGTAAACACGATCTTCATTATATAGATAGAATCTTGAATTAGGATTCAAATATTTTTATTTCCCTAATAATTAATTACAAATTGTAATATATTTTTTTTCAAAAAAACTATACACATCATAGATTGTTGAAACATAAAAGATCTAACATTATATGGTGTTTTGAGATTTAAAATGACAAATATATAATTTTTTTGTGAGAGGATACAATCAAATATGTTAATTATAATTATGAATTTATGATAATGATTTATTTTTTTCTTTATATTTTTTTTCATAATTTTTGTAATATTTTTTCATTTCAAACATCAAAACTATTCTAAATTATAATTTTGATATTTCTGAATATTATTCCAAATCATAATTTTAATATCTCCAAATACTATTCCAAATCATAATAATATTCTCAATCAATTTATTTTATAAAATATTAAGATTTAATTATGAAAGTCACTTAATATCAATTATTTATATATAATAAAATTCACTTGAAAAATGAAAAATAAAGTTGAGGTTTTTGTTTATTTTATAATTAAAATTAATACCTATGTACATATATAAAAGATTTAATTTTTTAAATAATATCTTAAATTCTCTAATTTATGTTTTTTATAATATGTTGTAACTTTAAAATTTATATTTGCAATTAATTTATGATCATGGAGTCATATCCACTATTTAATGATTCCTACTCAAGAACTATGAATTACGGGTGATATTATACAGTTCTCTTGTATTAACACTTGCAGTGGTATTGATATCATGCATTGATGATTTTTTTTTAAATTTATTTATTTATTTTTAAATTTTTAGGTGATATAATTTATATGTTTGTAATTTTAAGGAAAGTGGTTCCTAGGTTCAATGTGTTAGCATCCTCTTCTTTAATATAAATATTACTAATAATGACGTTATCATGTTTTATTTAAATTGTAGTTATTATTATGCAATATAAAGTACAAGCTTTTAGTTTACAATCACTTTATAAACATAACCATATCTGTACAATATTTGTATCCTCTTTTTTATTATTATAATTATTTAAAATTTCAAAATGTTGACTTATAAACCTTCTACAAGTTCTCATAATTAATATAATATAATATTTAAGTATCCAATTTATAAATAATTGACAATTTATGTAATATAACCTTATACAAAAAAAATTATTTGATTACAACTCCAAAATCTCACTAACATCTACTTTAAAAATTATTTAGTCAATATAATGTATAAAACATTAAAAATAAATATCTCAAAAATTATCTCTCTTGAAGTTTTTCAAATAAATATACATAAATCATGTGAAATTTAAAAATAATGCATATTTTTGAAGGAAGGAATATGTGTTCTACGGGTTCAAAAATGTAGTATGTAAAGTTATAATGTGTGATGGAATATGAAGGTTTGAGTATTAGAAAGAAATGGAATGGAAGAAATAATTTTTAACTTACTATTCCTAAATAGGTGGTTACATTAAAAATAAATATACTCATGAGTTTTTGAATTTTATAGAAAAAAATTAAAAACTTAGTTTTTGGGTAATTTTTTTTATAACAATGGTATGATCAGCCATGAAAGTAAGAGAGAACAAAATTGTGTGTGTGTGTGTGTGTGTGTGTGTGTGTGTGTGTGTGTGTGTGTGTGTGTGTTTGAATTGAAGTTATTGATAGGTTGTGAGGATTTTTATTTATAGAAAAGATTTTTTGAGCATTGATGAAGGGTCGAGGTGCAATTTTTTGTTGTCATCTTTGGTTTTGAATCTATGGTATCATATAATAGGTGCCATAGCAGATCAATGTGGAGTATAATAGATATCACAAATGGGTATGGCACATTAGCATGGATGAAAATTTCAAAACCTGATAGCTTTAGAAAATTTTGGGCTTTATTCAAACAAAGAAACCCTCAAAGCACATGAGTCATAAGTTGGAATGTCTGAGCAATTACAGAGACTTTAACTATCGATTGGCATAAACAATATTATGAGACAAATGGACATATTTAATGAGGTCAGGCCACTAGTCAATTCAACATCAAATCACTTCTAGTTGTCAATGAAAACATAAAATCTTTGATAAAATATGTATGTAAATAAGATATAGAACTAGCATGCATTGGTCACCTTTAAAGTGTCTAAGTGATGAATAATAGAGTTTGACAGGAATGGGAGGTCATGAAATTTAAGTGACAGTGGTAGGTTTCATACATATATGGATGATGGTTCCTGCCCAAGGAAAACAATCAATAAGTATATAAGGAATTAATGTTCGAATAAAATATATGGTAAGTTTGATGGAAACAAATTGACATTTTTATTCAAAGAACTCTCCAATTTTAAGGTAAGATAATCACTGTAGAAAAAAGAAGGTGAACCATATATATTTGTACTGAGAATCATAATGGCCTCAAATAAATAAGTTAATGTTCAAATGTCACACCATAAAAACATATATTGATCTGCTTGCACAACACCTATTGAGTTGTTTAGCCTAACACATATTGCAGTATAAGGAAAGGCAAGAGACAAATGAAAATATCACAAGAGACATGTTGATGATGATGAGTGATGTACCACTTTGCCACCACTAGTGGCTACCATGCATAATGCATTAAAGCTTAGTGATAGAAGCAACTGCATCAATGAAGGACTAGGGATAAAAACTATCATAAATCCTATTATTTTTTAATATTAAAAGTTAATTATAAAATATAAATCATTATATCATTCTTGTATTACACACACACACACACACATATTGTTTTGAACTTTCAAACATTGAAATTATGAAAAAAAACATAATTGACAAAGATACTTAATGTTCAAATGCAATACCATAAATATTAGTTGATCCATTCGCACAACATCTGTTAAGTTGTTTAGCCTAACACACATTATAGTGTAAGGAAAATTTGTATTGCAATGCCTACCCCACAACTCTGCTAATTTAAAACCTGTATGTAATCTTGCATTGATCTCATCTTGCATTGTTGAGGTGAGTTTTCAATTAAAAAATAAAAGGGAATGTTATGATTTTTTTGGTAGAAAGAGCACCTAGAATGGCCTTCATACCCAATAAGAAATACATTACATATTTAATTAATGTTTTGAAATAGCACTACATATTTAAATAATTATTTTGATGAGTATTTATATTCAAAATAATTTGAAAGTTTTGTTTATAGATTTAAACAAATATTCATATATATTTATTATGATTGTAAATATTTTTATACATGTAACAAATAGATGGACCTTCTAGGTGAACAATGTATGATGTTTTTCTACATAGATATAATAGTTCATCTGGAAATGCTTGTGCCTTAAAAAATTTCAAATGTATAACATCAAATCTACCTTTGGGGAGCCCACCACTTAAATTAATCCTCTTCCATGAAATATCTTTTATGACCCAAAATTTTTGTTGCCTTTATAAATTTAAATAACATATATGAAAAAAAAAAATTGGATACTTTTAGGCACTAAATACCATATATGAAAAAAAAAAAATTGGAGACTTTTGTGCACATTTTTTGAAATGAAAATTCTAAATATTATCTCAAAATTATCAAGTAAATTTAAATATTATTTCAAAGTTATTAAATAAATTTAATCATCATATAATAAGACTTATTTGTGAGTTTTCCCTTATGATCACATACATTTAATAACTTCCACTACACGCACAATTTCCTAAGTTGAAGTTTCATTAAAATCTAATAGATATTTTTATTATAATATTCTTTATTTTTTTACCGTTTATTCTTTTTGATTAAAAAAATATATAATTATTTACTTTTAATTGAGTTAATTTTATTTTGTCTTGCAATTTTTTTCAGTATTTGAAACCTTTTTGTTTTTTAATTACATTTTCTTTTAAACGATAAACACATTTTATTTAGCCACTAAAATTCCTATTCTAAGAAACAACATAAGGGCTTCTACCCTTACAAAAATACTTCATTCTCACACATGACTCACTATGCCATCATTGAAAACCCCATTGGCATATTCCCAGATATCCATATAATAAATTATTTAATTTGATTGTTATGATTTAAAATTATGTATTAAATTATATAATAAATATTTGTTTAATGTATTAAAATCATTATATAAATATATTTCATCTTTATTTTTTAATACCATAATTTATGGAGAGTGTTCATATAATAACCATAGGTCCTTGAATCTATGAGTTATTTCTTAAATTTAAAATTTTTATTTATTTATAATTTAATATTAACAACTTATATAACTAAGATAGATGTTTAAGTTTGGAATTGTTCGATACTAAAAATAACAATATTGTTTTATTTTTTCATAAAGCTTCATCTTTTCAATAGTTTTTAGAATATTCATTTTTTATTTTTAAATTTATCATGTTTCACAAATTTATATCATGTTAATTGCCAAAAAAACTTTATTCATTTTTTTTCTAACCTCTATTTAAGCATACATGAAAAAATTGTTTGGTAAAAGTGGAAAGCTCAACCTTTTTATTTATAAACACACAAATACACTATATATTTATATTGGTATTTTTTTTCTAAATGAAATATATCTATATATTAACTTAATAGAAATATACAAATAATTTACAAAAAAATAAAAGTGGTATGAAAGCACGCTACATCACACTATGCAGAGCCTAGGAGCAAAATCAAAAGTATCATAATCTAGGCAAAGCCTAGAAATAAGTCACAAAGTCATTTAAAAAGATAACTTTTATGTAGAAAGAGCAAGGCCAAAAGGTGGAGGATCCATATCATCAGGACCCCAACCCGAACTTGGAAAGTCGTTACCATCTGGAATAGGCTCCTAACCAGTAACTTAGGCAGTGTTTGTGTCATCATCTTCTACTTGTGTCAGAGTGGGCGAAATGGCCAAAGAAAGCTTAGTGAACTTATCCAGCATATCTGTTCAAATTCTAGGTAGTGCCCCCCAAGCATATAGGATGGAAGAGGAGGAATGCCCCAGCCATCCTGCCTAACAGGGGAAGGAGGCGATGGTTACCAGCCTCACTGCTAGCCAAAATGGGAAACACATTGGTACGGGGTGCCATTATGAGAGCAGTGCGTAGAACAACTATGACGATGCCCACCATGAGGTGGCCAAGGTACTCTATCATCCAATCTGGGATCCTTGGGTAGAGAAGGTAGAACCTGAACCATAACACAAAGAGCATCTCCCCAATGGGAGGGATATCCTAAAGATGCCCAAGCTCCATAACCACTTTATTGGCTTGGACTTAAATTTGTAAAATAAAATTGGAGATGATATAATATTTATGCAAATCAAAAAAATTAAAATGAGAAGAAGCATGATTAAACATAGAATTACTCTATTTAAGCATACATGAAAAAATTGTTTGGTAAAAGTGGAAAGCTCAACCTTTTTATTTTAAACACACAAATACACTATATATTTATATTGGTATTTTTTTTATAAATGAAATATATCTATATATTAACTTAATAGAAATATATAAATAATTTACAAAAAAATAAAGGTGGTATGAAAGCACGCTACGTCACACTATGCAGAGCCTAGGAGCAAAATCAAAAGTATCATAATCTAGGCAAAGCCTAGAAATAAGTCACAAAGTCATTTAAAAAGATAACTTTTATGTAGCAAGGGCAAGGCCAAAAGGTGGAGGATCCATATCATTAGGACCCCAACCCAAACTTGGCAAGTCATTACCATCTGGAATAGGCTCCTAACCAGTAACTTAGGCAGTGTTTGTGTCATCATCTTCTGCTTGTGTCAGAGTGGGTGAAATGGCCAAAGAAAGCTTAGGGAACTTATCCAACATATCTATTCAAATTCTAGGTGGTGCCCCCTAAGCATATAGGATGGAAGAGGGGGAATGCCCCAGCCATCCTGCCTAACAGGGGAAGGAGGTGATGGTTGCCACCCTCACTATTGGACAAAATGGGAAACACATTGGTACAGGGTGCCATTGTGAGAGCAGTGCCTAGAACAACTACGACGATGCCCACCATGAGGTGGCCAATGTAATCTATCATCCAATCTAGGATCCTTAGGTAGATAAGGTAGAACCTGAACCATAACATAAAGAGCATCTCCCCAATGGGAGGGATATCCTGAAGATGCCCAAGCTCCATAACCACTTTATTGGCTTGGACTTGAATTTGTAAAAGAACATTGGAGATGATATAATATTTATGCAAATCAAAAACATTAAAATGTGAAGAAGCATGATTAAACATAGAATTATTTCTTTTTTTTAAAATATAGAAGAAAATCTCCACTCTGAAAGTATACTAGACTTGTGTGTATATGAAGGGCATCATGGGTTTGTCTCCAAGGAGGATATGCTGCCAATGAAATAATTTAAGTTGGAAAGGCTTGAAAAGATCATAGATCCAAGTCCAGACCCTTTAAGCTTTAGAATAGTAATAGAAGAGATGAGGAAGCATCTCAAGGTGGCCACAAAATGGGCACATAGGTAGGTGGACTCTAAGCTGGATGAGTTTCTGCCAATTGGCAAGCCTTGGTGAAGTATACACCAAGCAAATGAGCAAGCTTGGGCTTCGCACAAGCCCCCCAAATAGTGTTGAAGTGAAAGCTCCATGTTTTAACAGATGAGTGTAGCCCCTAGTGGGTGTTAAGCTTGTCAACCATGGGAAAATGGGGGGTGAGCCATGCATAGCCAAGATGAGGAGTGTAATTATGAAAAGGTTTCTGGACATACCATTTTCAATCCTTCCACCATGACTGAATGGAATGGACTGAGATTTTATAGAGTATCAAAGCTAGGATGACATTAAGGATCTATTGATAGGACTCCTAGTATGTATTAGATAATCAAAATTTATCTTTTGCCTCTTCCTAGGATAGCCAAGAGTGTGAGTGCCTGTAGAAGATATCTAGATGATTTGAATTCCTCTATGGTAAAAATTGAGAGCATTGACCCAAGGGACCTTTTCCAGGGGCATTTCATTATGATATAAAATAGGATACCACCAGAGAGAATGGGAGTTTGTAGACATCCCAGTCCAAAAATTGGAGCCATTCCATAGAAGTCATGGTTTAACTTTTTCTCAGGCCTTCCATATGCATTTGGCCACAAAGGACCCTATAATTTGGATAGGAGATTGAATGAAGAGTAAATTAGGGAAGCCAAGCTCTTTGTAGGCCTTCTTTCCCTTATGAAAGCCTGAGGAGATACATTGTTTGAACAACACCTTCCAATCTTCTTGGCCCTCAATGGCCCACACAATCCATTTGACACATAAGGTAGTTCCTTGTCAGGCTATGTCGATGAGCGCCATCCCTCCAATATCATGCATGAGGCAATAATATTTCTAGGCCACCTTGTGAAATCCTTTACCTTAAGGAAAATTGGCCCAAAGGAAATCTCTGAGCAATTTATCCATCTTCTAGTAATATTTTTTAGAAGGCACCCAACATGACGCGTAGTACACATGAGTGGACGCAAGAATTTTTTAGCAAATTTGAAAATTTTCAGCTAACAAAAGAGACTCAATCACTCATTATTATAGCTTCTTATCAACTCTATCAACAATATATTACCAAAAAAGATGTGGCAATACATCAAAAGTAAAGGATATGCCAATAAATTTAAAGATTTCATCATATTGGATCCACTTAAAATCAAATTTAGCAGCCAACACTAGCAGAGGGAGGTATGATTATCTATATCAATGAGTTTTCTACCATTGGATGTTGGATATAGAGGCTAGGTATAAGGTATTGAGACACTTTAAGGCATTGTCCACATTGGTTTCGTCTTGAATGAGAGTAAGGAAAGACTCATATGCAAAGTGGCCATTCATTAATTAAATATCTTTGTGTGGATTCATGGCATCAGGAGGGAGATAAATTCCCTTAACAAGGCCCATAACTTGGGCATTTCTAAGAAGATATCCAAAACCCTTAGCTACAAGAACATACAAGGTGGGTGCCAATGGGCACCCTTAACAAATAGAATGGAACAAGCCAAATTTCTTAGAGGTGACTCCATTAATGGAGAGGATAGCTGAGGCATCTAATAAGAGCATCTAAATAGTTTGGATGACTATGGGCCCAAAGCTTAGAGCTTGAAGCATGGCTCGAAGAAATGGCCATTTGATGTGATCATAAGGTTTTTTAAAGTTAATTTTGATGAACATAGCCTATTTCTTAGACTGTCTGGCCCAAACCATGCCTTCCCAGATGACAATGATGCTATCCAAAATATTATGGCTTCTGATGAAACCTATTTATTATGGATGCACAATGAGAGGTAGCTTATTATATCATTGGGCTACCAGAGCCTTGGCAATGATCTTATAGGAGACACTCAGGAGGCTGATGGGCCACCAATTATAGGTCAACTCAAGATCTCTCTACTTATGTATGAATTTGATATTTTCTTTATTTATATCCAACTAGATTCTTGGGAAGTATGCAAATCTAAATTCCAAACTCTCCTAATGTGTGCCACCATGGGCCCATGCTTGAGTAAAGTGCTAAGGAAGACTAACATTTTATATAATTTGGGTTTCATGAACTGCCATGTCACTCAGAACTAAATAGAAAAGTGATCAAAAATCCCAAAATCTAACAACACCTACACTAGAGAAAAAAACCATTATCAAAAGAGAAGTAAAGTTGGGTGGACATCATTCCCCTATCTAAATGTTTCATAATCCAAGCAGAGCCTTCCCTATGTTTGATCCAGGTGTACCAAACTCCATCTATAGGTCGACAAGTTAAATTGGGTTCATAAAGGCCCCATTTAGTGCACATGTAAAACCATGCCTCCTTTTCACTAGGTACCCATCTCATAGGCAAGTGGCCTATTTTGTCCTTGGGAGATGCCACCATATTAAAGTCACCACATAATACCCAATGGGCATCAGGGAGATCATCCACTATCCATCACCATAAATGAGTGCGTTCCAAGGCATAATTTTAAGCATAAATATTAATAAAGCTAAAAAAGTGACTTTCAATGCTAAAAAGAACCCATACTAATCGATTGGTGGGGTCCACACCAAATTGCACTAAGTGTGGCTACCACCTTGGAGAAATAAAAGTGATCACCCCTCCACATCCTGCAGCATGGTTTCTATGAAGAATGATATTTTCATGCCAGATGGAATTAATGATAGTTGTTACTAAAAAAATCTGACCTTGACTTCTTGTAGATAGAGAATGTCTATCTTGGGAAACTTCCTTCTAAAATCATGCACAACAAACTTGCATTTTGGGTCTGTGAGACCTTGGACATTCCATGAAATGCAATTTATAGATGACAGGTGTTGAGGGACATATCTTTTGAGTCCAACCCTTCCAGGGCATCATACTAATTCTATAGAAAGTGCCCACTGTTGGCATTCAAAAACTAATATTGATTCCTCAAATCAGGGTTAGCCTAAAACTCTCCTTCTGCCTTGTCATTCCTCTAAGGAGGGATACAAGAGCATTTTGGTGTATCTCATCGAGAGAGAAGTGGAAAAGTGGCTGGCTATGAGTTTGAAAATCTAGAAGAGTTAGGTACAAAGGCCTCAAAACCTTAGTATAAGACGTTAGCATCTAGAGGGGTGTTGAACACCGTAGTCTTTTCTACTAATTTTGGGGCTTCAGCTGGAGAGGGCTCTTTCTCAATAGGAGCTTGTTCCTGTGGTCCATTGCTCGAAGATGGCTTGCCTCCTTTGGGAGCAGCATCTGTGTTTGTAGTTTTGGCATAAGAGTTCTTATTCCCTAATGTAGTCCATCCATCTTATGCTAATTTCTTGCTATCCTCTAGATAGGGCTTGGAGGGAGAGGATGAATGGTTGGGCACATTATTATGAGCCAGCTAAAGGGGACAATCTCATATTTTATGGGTCTATGGCTTGATAGTGAAAGCAAGTGTTAGGAAAGTTGATATGCAAGACGTGTTGAGAGTGTCTCACATCCTTGACTTGAATTTACATAAACTCATTGAGGTTTCGGGAGAGGTCTACTTCTACACAAATTCTTTTTTATGATCTAGCAGAGTATAACCAATTTTGTTCATGATAAAGAGTGTAATAGACTATTTAATTAAAATTTTAAATCACAACACCTAATCTATTATTAGTAAGAAAAAGTAAACCTGGTCTTCTTTATATAAATAGAATCTTGAATTGAGATTCAAATATTTTTATTTCCCTAATAATTAATTACAAATTGTAATATATTTTTCTAAAAAAACTATACACGTCATAGATTGTCAAAACTTTATAGATTGTCAAAGCATAAAATATCTAACATTATATGGTGTTTTAAGATTTACAATGACAAATATATCATTTTCTTGTGAGGAGGATACGATAGAATATGTTAGTTTTAATTATAAATTTATGATAATATATATTTTTTTAAATTTTTTGTTCATAATTTTTGTAATATTTTTTCATTTCAAACATTAAAACTATTTTAAATTATAATTTTAATATTTTTAAATATTATTCCAAATCATAATTTTGATATCTGTAAATACTATTTCAAATCATAATAAAATTTTCAAACAATTTATTTTTTAAAATATTAAGATTTAATTATGAAAGTTACCTAATATCAATTATTTATAAATAATAAAATTCATCTGATTTTTCACTCAAAAATAAAGTTGATGTTTTTGTTTATTTTATAATTAAAATTAATACCTGTGTACATATATAAAAAATTTTACCTTTTTTAAAATAATATCTTAAGTTCTCTAATTTATGTTTTTTTATAATATGTTGCAATTTTAAAATTTATATTTGCAATAAATTTATGACCATGGAATCATATCTACTATTTAATGATTGCCACTCAAGAGCTATGAATTATGGGTGAGATTCTACACTTCTCTTGTGTTAACACTTATAGTGGTATTGATATCATGCATTGAAAAACTTTTCTTATTTCTTTCTTGTTGTTAGGTGATGTAATTTATACGTACTTTATAAGGAAAGTTATTCCTAGGTTCAATGTGTCAGCATCCTCTTCTTTAATATAAATATTATTAATAATGACATTATCATGTCTTATCTAAATTGTAGTTATTATTATGTAATATAAAATACAAGCTCCTAGTTTATAATCACTTTATAAACATAACCATATCCATACAATATTTGTATCCTCTGATCTATTATTATAATTGTTTAAAATTTCAAAATGTTGACTTATAAACCTTCTACAAGTTCTCATAATTACTATAATATAATTTTAAAGTTATAAATAATTTGTTGATTTGTGGAGCTAAAAGCTTCACTAATGAGCTAATGTGGAGGTTTCTGGGCTTACACAGTAACCGGCATTGGTCAAAACCAACCGACATCGGTTAGGGGTCGACCAACATCGGTCAAAAGCAATCGACATCGGTTAGGGGTTGGCCGACATCGATCATCTTCAGACCGACACCGACTTCTGTGCATTTTCAAAATTGCTATTTTTAGCAGAATAAATTTGAGCCTTTGATTTAAGAGGTGGATCTAAGGGTGGCGAATGCATGGCTCATAAACCCTAGTGTTTTAGTATACTATATAGTAGGGTTAGATCCTCATAACATGTACAACTCAGCAATTGAGTTGATTGTAATTGATTGAGAGAGAGAGAGAGAGAGAAATCTTGAGGGAGAATTATTGTACATCTGCGAGGTGTGAGGAGAGAGATATTTCTTCATTATATTTCCTTCTAGAAGAGTTTAATACATATTGGTTGTTTCTTGTATCTCTTATTATTTGTTGTTTCTAATTTCTAGTTACTTATTACTTCTAATTTCAATTCCATGTTTAGTTTCTTATACAAAAGTAATCAATTGTACTCTAAGATCCTAACAACTGGTATCAGACCATGTTAGTGTTTGTTGATTATAGAATTCACTCACAGGGGTTTTTGATTGAGTGGGAGCAAAGCAATGGCAGAAGAAAGTAAACTAAGAATGGAGAAATTCAATGGTAAGAATTATCAATTATGGAGGATGCAGATTGAAGATTATCTATATCAAAAAGATCTATATTTACCGTTGGGTGGGGTTTCAAGGAAGCCCACAGATATGGAAGATGAAGAATGGAATGTTCTTGATAGAAAGGCTCTTGGATCCATAAGGTTGAGCCTGACAGCTTCTGTGTTTTCTAACTTATCACAGGCAAAGACAACGGTAGAGTTAATTGATACTTTGGCAAATTTATATGAAAAACCCTCAGCTTCAAATAAGGTATATCTTATGAAGCAATTATTTAATTTGCAAATGCAGGAAGGTGGATCTGTATCTAGTCATCTTAATGATTTTCATACAATAGTAAATGAGTTAAATTCAGTCAAAATAGTTTTTAATGATGAAATTAAGGCTCTCTTAATCTTATGCTCTTTACATGAAAGTTGGCATAGTTTGGTAATGGCAGTTAGTAATACTGCATCTACTTCAAATATCTTGAAAGTTGATGATGTTGTTAGTGTAATTTTGAATGAAAAAATTCACAAGAAAAGCACAGGGGAAACATCAGGTAATACTTTAAGTGTTGAAAGCAGGGGAAGGCAAAGAGAGAAGGGCAAGTAAGGGAAATCAAGGTCAAAGATGGGAAGTAGATCCAAATCCAGAAATGCAAAAATAACCTGTTGGAATTGTGGAAAGAAAGGACATGCAAAGAAAGATTGTTGGTTGAAGGACAACAAATAAAATTAGCATGAAGGTAATAAAGAAGCAAAAGTTGTAGGTATTGTTGCATAGGATGCTCTTATATTTTCTTTGGATAATAAATTAGAATCATGGGTTTTAGATTCTGGTGCCTCTTTCCATGCAACCCCAAATAGTGAATTTTTCAATGATTATGTCCATGGATATTTTGAAGAAGTTTATTTAGGGGATGATGAGTCTCGTAAAATTGTTGGCAAAGGAAAAGTGCAGCTGAAATTGCAGAACGGAAAAACATTGGTGTTGAAGGATGTCATGCATGTACCCATCCTGAAGAAGAATCTAATTTTTGTAGGAAAGTTGGGTGATGAGGATTTCAAAGTAACTCCCACAGCTGAATCTTGGAAAGTTTCCAAGGGTGAACTTGTATTAGCAAAAGGTAAGAGAGCAGGTACACTTTATCTATCTACTTGTATTATTGATTATTCTCCTTCTATTTTATCTACTTCAGATGTAGATGCAAAGTTGTGGCACTGTAGGCTTGGTCACATGAGTGAGAAGGGAATGAATGTTCTTAAGTCAAAAGGTAAGCTTTCAGATTTGAAAAGCATAGATCTAGATTTCTATGAGCATTGTATTTTTGGGAAACAGAAGAAAGTGAGGTTTCTCAAAACTGGGTCAACAAAGAAGAAGCACAAGTTGGAGCTTGTTCACACAGACCTGTGGGGACCAGCGCAAGTAGCTTCTATTAGAGAATCATAGTATTATGTTTTTTTCATTGATGATGCTACAAGAAAGGTATGTGTTTATTACATAAAGAGGAAATCTGATATTTTTGACACATTTAAGAAATGGAAAGCTTTGGTTGAGAATGAAACATGTTTGAGATTGAAGTGCCTTAGATCTGACAATGGTGGTGAGTATTGCAGCAATAGATTCAATAGTTACTATTCTATGAGTGCAATACGCAGGGAAAGGATAGTTCCAAGGACACCTCAGCAAAATGGAGTTGCTAAAAGGATGAATAAAACAATAATGGAGTGTGCACGGAGTATGAGGTTGCATGCTGGTTTGCCCTTATAGTTTTGGGTAAAAGCTGTAGATACTGTGGTTTATCTGATTAATAGAGGACCTTCTACTGCACTAGATGGTGGAATTCTAGAAGAGGCTTGGATAGGTAAAAAGGTAGATCTTTCATTTCTCAGAGTTTTTGGTTCTAAAACTTTTGTGCACATTGATAAAGAAAATAGAAAGAAGCTAGATGCTAAATCTATGTGGTGCACTTTCATTGGTTATGGTTTTGGAGATTTCAGATTCTGGTTGTGGAATTTAGAAACTAACAAAATTATTATAAGCTGTGATGTAGTTTTTAATGAGAAGGTGATGTACAGTGATCAGCTCAAGAGGCTGAATAATTCTGAGCAGGGCAATCTTGATTTGGAAGAGGTTATGATCCAAAATGAGCTCATGGGTAAAAATCATCACTCACATAAAAACACAAAGACCAACATCAGTCAGGTGGAAATTGATGTCGATCAAGTGGAAATCAACATCGGTCAGGTGGAAATTGGCATTGATCAGGAGGAATCAACATCGGTCGGGTGCAGACCGGCATCGATCAGAGATGACCAAGATCGGTCACTGTTAGAAGAAAATTTGGGTGATGAGTCTCAAATGCCCATAAGGAGGTCTGAAAGGGTAAGTAAACCTCTAATTCGTTATTCCCCTTCTTTATACTACTTGTTGCTCACTAATGGTGGAGAACCAAAATGTTTTGATGAGGCAATACAGGTAGAATCCAAGAAACAGTGGGAGCATGGCATGAATGAGGAAATTGATTCCTTGGAAGAGAACCATACATGGGATTTGGTTGAGTTGCCAACCAGAAAGAAAGCACTGAAAAACAAATGGGTATACAGGTTAAAGGAAGGAGAGAATGGACAAATGAGACATAAGGCCAGGTTGGTAGTAAAGGGATTTACACAGAAACCATGTATTGATTTTGGTAAAATTTTTTCACCTGTAGTAAAGATGACTTCTATTGGGACTGTATTGTCTTTAGTTGCTATTGAGGATTTGCATCTTGAGCAGCTTGATGTTAAGACATCATTTTTTCATGGAGATTTGGATGAAGAGATATATATGGATCAGCTAAAAGGTTTTAAGGTCAAAGGTAAGGAGAAACTTGTGTGCAGGTTGAAGAAAAGCTTATATGGTCTTAAGCAAGCTCCAAGACAATGGTATTTGAGGTTTGACAGGTTTATGACAGAGCATGACTTTATTAAATGTCAATTTGACCATTGTATTTATTTTAACAAATTGGATAATGGTAGTTATATTATCCTGTTACTGTATGTAGATGATATGCTTGTTACATGTTCACACATGCAAGAAATTAATGAGCTTAAGGTAAAATTAGTTCACAAATTTGCCATGAAGGATTTAGGAGTAGCAAAGAAAATCCTTGGCATGAGTATTAAAAGAGACAGGAAAAATCACAGTTTGATTTTATCTCAAGAGGATTATGTGAATAAGGTGTTGGAGAGGTTCAATATGCATGATGCAAAATCGGTAAGCACACCTATGGCTGGACACTTCAAGTTGACCAAAGAACAGTGTCCTAAATCACATGATGAGGTTGAGTACATGAGTAGAGTTCCATATGCTTTAGTAGTTGGGAGCTTGATGTATGCAATGGTATGTACTAGACCAGATATTGCCCAAGCAGTGGGATTTGTCAGCAAGTTTATGGCCAATTTAGGAAAGAAACATTAGAAAGTAGTTCAGTGGATTCTCAAATATCTGAGAGGGACCAACAGTAGGCATTTATACTATGAAGGGTCAAACAGTTCTCTACATGGGTATGTAGATTCGGATATAGTAGGTGACTTGGATGGTAGGAGAAGCACCACAGGATATGTGTTCACTATTGGTGGAATGGTGGTTAGCTAGATTTTAAAGTTGCAGAAGGTTGTTGCCTTGTCTACTACAGTGGTAAAATACATTGCAGTCACAGAGGCTAGCAAGGAAATGATTTGGATGACTCGGTTCATGGAAGAGTTGGGAAAGGAGCAAGAGAGTTGCAGATTGTACAGTGATAGTCAAAGTGAAATTCATTTGGCAAAGAATTCAGCCTTACATTCAAGAACCAAACATATACAACTTAGGTACCACTTCATTAGACAGGTATTGGAGGATGGACAGTTGAAGCTGGAAAATATCCATACAGATAAGAACCCTACTGATATGTTAACGAAGCCAGTAACAAAGGAGAAGTTGAATCTTCATTCAACTTTTGTTGGTCTTCAAGATTGAACTTGAAGAGGGAGAAACAAGCCAGAGATGTTTAGAGGATGTTGTTATACAGGTTCAGGTGTAGCTGTTTATCTCCAAGTGGGAGATTATTGAGTTGTGGAGCTAAAAGCTTAACTAATGAGCTAATGTGGAGGTTGCTAGGCTTGCACAGTAACTGACATCAGTCGAAACCAACTGACATCGGTTAGGGGTCGACTGGCATCAGTCAAAAGCAACTGATATTGTTTAGGGTTTGGCTGGCATCAGTCATCTTCAGATCGACACCGACTTCTATGCATTTCTAAAATTGCTATTTTTAGCAAAACAGATTTGACCCTTTAATTTAAAAGGTGGATCTAAGGGTGGTGAATGCATGGCTCATAAACCCTAGTGTTGTAGTATACTATATAGTAGGGTTAGATCCTCATAGCATGTACAACTCAACAATTGAGTTGATTGTAATTGAGAGAGAGAGAGAGAGAGAGAGAGAGAGAGAGAGAGAGAGAGAGAGAGAGAGAGAGAGAGAGAGAGAGAGAGAGAGAGAGAACTCTTGAGGGAGAATTATTGTACATATATGAGGTGTGAGGAGGGAGAGATTTATTCATTGTATTTCCTTTTGGAAGAGTTTAATACAGATTGGTTGTTTCTTGTATCTCTTATTATTTGATGTTTCTGATTTCTAGTTACTTATTACTTTTGGTTTCAATTTCGTGTTTAGTTGCTTATACAAAAGTAATCAATTGTACTCTAAGATCATAACATAATTTACAACTTATATAATATAGTCTTCTACCAAAAAAATATTTGATTACAACTCTAAAATCTCATTAACGTCCACTTTAAACCTTATTTAATCAATATAATGTATAAAACATTGAAAATAAATATCTCAAAAATTATCTCTCTTGAATTTTTTCAAATAAATATACATAAATCATGTGAAATTTAAAAATAATGCATATTTTTGAAGGAAGCAATATGTGTTCTACAAGCTAAAAAAATGTAGTATGTAATGTTATAATGTGTAATGGAATTTGAAGGATCGAGTATTAGAAAGAAATGGAATGGAAGAAATGCTTTTTAATTTACTATTCTTAAACAAGTGGTTACATTAAAAATAATATTTCCTAAAAATAATGTAATATCTATCCTAAGCTACTTGTTATTCCAGCTGGGCATGAGTTACCAAGAGACTTCTATAGGGTTCATGATTCATCTTTTGTTGAGCTTCCATTGAGTTGCGATCCATGCTATGTCGTCATTCCCCCCTTATTACATTATTTTTACAAATGTACTCCCTGAACAATTCAAATTTCAATTTTCTAAGAGATTTGGTAAATCTTCTATTTGTGCATCTGTAGGGCAGTATTAGAGCTGGGTATGATAGTTCAAAACTTGTTCTCGAATGTAGTGACATTATACCTCTATGTGTTTTGTCCTTTCATGTTAAATAAGATTCTTAAAATTTTTTAACACACCTTGATTGTCACAGTGAATTATGGGTGGCTTCTTTTCTTCATAGTCCATATTTACTAGTATGTGACGTAACCATATTGCTTTGCACACAGTTCCATGTGTGGCATGATATTCTGCTTTTGTGGATGAAAGAGAAACAACTATTTATTTTTTACTAATCCATGATATTGGTCTAGATCCAAGATGAAATATGTCTCCTGACATTGACTTTATGTCATCAATAGATATGGCGTAGCCTGAGTCTATATATCCTTGTAAGAAGAATTGAGTATTCTTCTTGTACTCCAGACCATATTCAAGTGTTCCTTGGACATATCTTAAAACATGCTTTTTTGTTATCCAGTGACATTTCTTCAGTTCCTACACAAATCTGTTGAGATAACTCACAACAAAACATATATTTGGTCTAGTGTAGGTGAAGTAGATAAGACTCCCAATGAGCTATCTATACAGAGTTGCATCTACTTGAGGTGTGTCTTGGAATTGAGAAAGTTGTAAGCCTTTTTCCATTGGTGTTGAAAGTGGATTAAAATTTGACATTCTATACTTTTCTAGGAGTGTCTTAGCATATTTGATTTGGGAGATAAAATTTTTATTCTATTTCTACCATATCTCTAAGCCAAGACAATAGTGTAATAACCCCAAATCAGTCATGTCGAAGGATCTTTTGAGATCATTCTTCACAATATTAACCTAATCTGCTAAACTTCTTGTGATCACAAGATCATCTACATACATAACAAGAATGAAAATTTCTATTCTTAGCTTCTTTATATACAAGTTAAAATCTGAGGGGCTACGAGTAAAACCATGCTGCAAAAGATGATCATCTATTTTGGTATACCATGCCCTAGAAGCTTGTTTTAGTCCATAAAGTAATTTGATGAGATGACATACTTTTGAGGATGTTTTTCATCAACAAATCCTTTTGGTTGGATCATGTATACTATTTCCTTCAGATCACCATTAAGAAAAGCACTTTTAACATCCATATGTTGAATTCACCATCTATTTTATGTTGTGAGTGCACAAATAACTATGATGGTCTTGATCCTTGCAGTAGGTGAAAATATTTATTCATAGTCAATGCCCTCTTTCTAAGCATATCCCTTTGCTACTAGCCATGATTTATGTTTATAAATGGATCCATCTGCCTTATATTTGGTTTTGAAGACCCATTTGTAGACTATGGGTTTCTTTCCTGTAGGAAGTTCAACTAGTTCTCAAGTTTTATTCTTCATGAGTGAGTCGTACTCAGAATCCATCACTTTCTTCTAATGAGGTTGAGTTAAAGCTTCAAAAACATTATCAGGTTTAGAGCTATCAAATATTGTACTCATAAGTGTAAACTTTATCTCATGTCTTGTTTGACTCTTTGTTCTTACTCTAGATGAATGAGTGTGTCTACTGGTACCTAGTATCAACCTCAAATGAGAAATCTACTACTATTATGATGAATTACTTGGTGGATGTGAAGAAATATTTGGTGGATGTTCAAAATCTCCAAGATCAACATATAGCTCTCCTTACAGCTCTGGAGGATCTATTTCTCCAAGATCAACATACAACTCTCCTTGTGGTTGTGGAGTTTCCTCACTATTTGACTCAGGAAGTAATTTGTGAGAGTTGATTGGTGTTGATCCATCATTTTGCACTATTGAGTCAAAATATGACTCATCAAACACCACATCTCTGCTCTCATAGATTTTTCTCATTTCTAGATCCTTGAGACAATATGCCTTTGAGCTAGTACTATATCCTAATAGAATGCACGAGAGCATTTTTGACTCAAGTTTATTCATATTATTGGCTAGTACATGCATATGAGTTTTGAAACCAAACACACGTAAATGAGAAATCAAAGGCTTTATACCACTCTATACCTCTTCTGGCATTTTATCCTTCAACAGTTTTGTTGGTGCCTGATTGAGAAGATAAAAAGTAGTTTGGACTACTTCTGCCTAATAGTGATTCTCTAGCTTAGCTATTGATAACATACAACAATCCATCTCCATCATGGTATGATTACGTCATTCAACGACACCATTATGCTGGGGTGTGTAGGGAGCAGTCAAATTTTGTTTTATACCTTGTTGGTTCAAGAATGCCAAGAATTCATTTGACATGAATTCCCCCCTCCCTCAATCTGAGTGAAGGTGAAGTAGGGGTTGTCTTGTCTCCTTCACAACTTGATGATAGAAGATCTGGAAATGATCAAGTGCTTCACTCTTCTTCTTCAGGAAGAATACCCACATCTTCTGGGAGTAGTCATTTATGAATAGATAGAAGTTCTTATATCCTGAGAATGAATCAGGTAGTGGGTCATACATATCAGTGTGAACAACCTCCAATCATTTCTTGGCATGAAATGAGCTTCCTTTGAATGGATCCCTATGTTGTCTTCCTGCAAGGCAACCAGGGCAAACAAGCAAGGAAATGGACAACTTGAAAAGTCCATTTACCATCCCTTTATTACTTACCTCATATATGAATTAGCATATGAATGACCATAATGGTAGTGGATTCTATCATTGAGGTAGATAATCCTACTGCAGAAGATGAAACAACATTTATAAGAAATCATTTATCTTTAAGAAAAGCTTTAGCAAGAACTTTACCTTTTCGTGATATCAAGCAAGTTTTGATGCCATTTTTGACAAGAAATTCCACCTTCAGATGGTTATTCAGTAGATGGATAATTGATAAGAGATTAGATGTTAGTCCAAGAACGTATAGTACCTTTGTTAGTGTACATTTTTGCATTTTGAGAGGAATGGTAACTTGTCATATTCTTTTTATAATGTACTCTTTGTCATCTACGATCCTAACCCAATCTCTAGTGGGTTAGTCCGAAAGTGAATCAAATAGATTTTTATCACTTGACATATGTTTGGTGGCACCAAAATTGATTAACCAGACTTTCCTCGTGGCTGTGAGTTTTAGGAGACTAGTACCAAGTTCTTATCTTCATCAGATATATCACCTTGTTGAGTGGGCGGTGCTTAAATAATCCACAAATGCACCTTGAGAGAAGATGCAGGGACCTTGGCACTTCTTGCTACTATGTCTACCCTTAAACAATGTTTCTCCTCCTTGCTACACACTTCTACAGGTCTTAATTAAGTCAACTCTTCTGCTGCACTGCCGTTATGGTTCCTTACTATGTCAGATTGCTACTTTGTGTCTAGCTCATGTACCACTTGCATTGTGATAGCTTGTTGTGTTGCTTAAGCTCTGATACCACTTATTGTAAGTTTGAAAATGTTTTTCATTGATCTAAAACAGATCATTACATGTTAATTTATGAAATGCTATGGAAAATTCTAGATCCATCATAGTCAAACTATGCTAAGCTTGCTGAGTTGGATTAATGTATAATATTTCCTTAAAATAATGTAATATCTATCCTAAGTTGCGTTTTTATTCCAACAAAGCATGAGCTTCCAGGAGACTTCTATAGTGTTCATGATTCATCCTTTGTTGAGCTTTCACTGAGCTGCGATCCATGTTGTGCTCTCACTTTTTATTCTTCTTCTTGTTTTTAAATGGATGGAATTATGGATGTAACTTCTAACACTTATCCTCAATATCATTATCAAATACATAATGCCCACGATGTTTTTGAGTATCCTTCTTGGAAATCGTAGAAGTAACATCGACCCCACCTTCATTCTTTGGAACATCTAGAGATTTTGAAAAGGAAGATAGACCCTTATTCTTATCCATCTAAAGATAGTGGGATTGAGAATAAGCCTCATTTATATCCTTTGTCTTGACAAGTAAAATAATCCTCATTAAGTAACTATGCAACCTTCCAACATAATTCATGAGCATATCAAAATTAAATGTATCTCTTCCCATTTGGACCATCTTTTTTAAAAACTCACTTGTATAGACCTGCACACTTTGGCCTAGTTATTTCCTAAAATTCATTTGAGGTGATGTCAAGACTACAAGAAAGAATATTACAAGAGAGTATGAAATATACAGATGGCACCTAATTAAAACCAAGGTGATTGTAATTTTGATATAGTGATTGGGCAAAGAGGTTATATCTTTCCATGAAGAATGCACATTTATGGTGATGGAATCAAAGAACCCTTAGAACATAAACATTTTGTGTGAAGGTTTGGAATTAGAATGTTGATGATTGTTAGCGCAGATCATGCCCAAGTACAGTATGGAAATGATTTTTTATCAACAACATCACACCATGTTTGATCACCCTAATGGATGGCTAGGAAAAATAATCACAAACAATTAGAGCATTTATAACTTTAGTTTTGATATTGATTGTTTGAATCCATGTCCATTTCAAACTTTTATCTAAATCCCAAACCCTAAATTCCAAATTGTTCTTTGTTGCTTGTAACTTTTCTAGTGCCATTGTAATGAAAATAATTAAACTAACCCCAACATGTTGGGCTCTTTGACCAGATAATATAGATGTCATTTGATTAAAACCAAGGGAGTTGTAGTTTTTACATAGAGTTTTAGCAAAGAGGCTCTATCTTTACATGAGTGTAAGCCATTAGAGACTAAAGCATTGCATGGTGATTTAGATCTCAATTGGTCTACGCCCATAATTACTTTACACAAACTTATTTTGCATCCAAATACAATCTTACAGAGCATGAAAATACTAAAATATTTCTAGATGCATTGGATCATCTGATGTTTTAGTGATTTCAAACATATAGTTCACTTTCCTTTTTCCTACAGTGGGTATCTTACTTTAAAATTGGAGATTTTGTTGGGTACAAATATCAATTTGTTTCCATCAAACTTACCACACCTTATCCTGCTCACTTAAATTACGTTGCCTCCCATGCCCATCAAACTCTACTATTCATCACTTGTATGCATTATAAGAGATCAAATGCATGCCAGTTCCATATCATTGTATTTTATTGAGAGTCATAATGGCTCCATATATGTACAACACCTTATCCCACTTACTTAAGTTATGTAACCTCCCATGCCTATCATACATCTTTGTACTGAGAATCATAATGGCTCCATAGAAATAGGTTAATACCAAAATGTCACACCTTTAACATTTGCTTAGCTACTCACGCAATACCTATTGAATTGTTTAACTTGATACCAATCGTCACAGTACCTACCCCATGAATTTGCTAATTAGAAGCAAGAAAATAGTGAAATATTTCAAAGTACATTAGGTGATGATAATAATAAACAACAAATGATAGGAAACATGTTTAATAAAGAATGTGAAACTTTTAAATTGATAAAATCGTGTGATAATTTTAAAATATATATGTAAGATATTTATGTAAAGTTAATATGTATCAGATTTAGTAAAATATAATATAATTTTATGTTTATTTAATAATTTTGAAATAATATTTAGTTTTTTTTTCAAAAAATTAATTTTTTTAATAACATTTCATTCATTTTAGATTTTAATTTTTATACTTTAAATTATTTATAATAAATATAATAAATTTTTAATATTAAAAATAAATAAATAATTGTATACATAAATTTAAGATCAAATATTTTAAAGTTAAATGTTTTATTAATAAAATTATTTTATTTATTTAAATTATTGTTATGACTTAAAATTTTATGTATTAAATTATATAACAAATATTTGTCTAATGGTATTAAAATTATTATATAAATATATTTCATCTTTATTTTTTGTTACCATAATTTATGGAGAACATTCATATAACAACCGTAAATCCTTGAATCGTATGAGAATGTTCAATAGTTTTTAGAATATTAATTTTTTATTTTAAAATTTCTCATGTTTCACAAATTTATATCATCTGAAGTGCCACAAAACTTTACTTTTTTTTTTCTAACCTCTATTTAAACATACATGAAAAAATTGTTTGGTAAAAGTGGAAAGCTCATATTTTTTATATATAAACACAAAAATACACTATATATTTACATTGGTTTTTTTTAATGAAATATATATATATATATATATATATATATATATATATATATATATATATATATATATATATATATATGTATATATGTATATATATATATATATATATATATATATGTATATATATATATGTATATATATATATATATATATATGTATATATATATATATATATATGTATATATATGTATATATATATATATATATATTTAACATAAATATACAAATAATTCATAAAAAATAAAGGTGGTATGCAAGTACGTCACATCATGTTAGGCAGAGCCTAAGAGCAAAATCAAAAGTATCATAATCTAGGCAAAGCCTAGAAACAAGTCATAAATTCATTAAAAAGATAAATTTTATGAAGTAATAGCAAGAACAGAAGGTAGAGGATCCATATCATTAGGATCCCAGCCCAAACTTGGTAAGTCATTGCCATCTGGAATAGGCTCTTAGCCAATAACTTGAGCAGTGTCCGTGTCATCATCTTTTGCTTGTGTTTTAGTGTGTGAAATGGCTAAAGAAAGACTAAGAAACTTATCCAGCAAATTCGTTCAACCTCCAAGTGGTGCCCCCGTTCAACCTCCAAGTGGTGCGGAGGAGGAGGAGGAGTGCCCCAACCATCCTACCTAGCCAAGGAAGGAGGCGGTAGTTGCCACCCTCACTACTACCTAGGAGGGGAAATGCACTGGTACGGGGTGCCACTATGAGAGTGATGTCTAGAATAGCTATGACGATGCCCAGCATGAGGTGATCAAGGCACTCTATCATCTAATTTGGGATCCCTAAGCAAAGAAGGCAGAACTTGAGCCATAACACAAGGAATATCTCCCCAATGGGAGAGGATATTATGAAGATGCCCAAGCTCCATAACCACTTTATTGGCTTGAACTTAAATCTACAAAATAACATTGGAGATGATAGAAAATTTGTGTATAGAAAAAACATTACAATTAGAAGAAGCATGATTAAACACATAATTATTTCTTTCTTTCCAAATTCATAAGAGAATCTCCACTCTGAAAGTATACCAAATTTTAATGTATTTGAAGGGCATCACAGGTTTGTCTCCAAGGAGGATATGCTACCAAAGAAATAATTTAGAATGGAAATCCCTAAAAAGATCATGGATCTAAGTCTAGACCCTTTGAGCTTTGAAATAGTACTAGAAGAGATGAGGAAGCATGTCAAGGTGGCCACAGAAGGGGCAAATAGGTAGGTGGAATCCATGTTGGATGAGTCTTCTGCCAATAGGAAAGCCTTGGTGTTATATACACTAAGTAGAATGAGTAAATTTGAGCTCCACACAAGCCCCCTAAATAGTGTTGAATTGAAAGCTCCACATTTTAACAGATGAGTGTAGTCCCCAGTGGCCATTAAGCTTGTCAACCATGGGCAAATGGGGGTGAGCCATACATATCCAAGTTAAGGAGTGTAATTAAAAAATGGATCTCAACATACCATTTCTAGTCCTTCCACCATGGTCGAGTGGAATGGATCAAGATTTTATAGATCATGAAAGCTAGGATGACATTAAGGATCTCTTGATAGGACTCGTACTCTGTATTGGCTAACCAAAACATGAGCATCTATAGAAGATATCCTAGATAGTATGAATTCCTCTATAGTAAAGCTTGAGAACATTGACCCAAAGGAATTTTACTAAGGGCATTTTAGTGTGAGAGAAAATGGGAGACCACTAGAGAGAATGAAAGTTAACAGAGAGCCCAGTCCAAAAATTGGAGCCATTTCAGAGCAGTCACAGTTTAATTTTTTCCCAGGCTTTCCATATGCATGTGGCCTCAAAGGACCCTATGATTTGGACAAGAGATTGAATGAAGAGTAAATTCGGGAAGCTAAGCCCTTTCCAAGCATTCTTGCCCTTAGGTGAGATTGAAAGGATACAATGTTTGAACAACACCTTCATAGCTTCTTAGCCATCAATGACCCACACAATTCATTTGGCACATAAGTCAATTCCTTATCCGGCTATGTTGATGAGCCCCATCCCTACAACATCATGCGTGAGGCAACACTATTTCCAGGCCACCTTATGGAATACTTTACCCTGTAGATAAATGGCCCAAAGGAAATCTTTGAACAATTTATCCAACTTTTGGTACAATTTTTTAGAAGGCACCCAACATGATGAGTAGTACACATGGGTGGACACAAGATTTTTTTAGCAGATTAAAAATTTTCTTGCTAATGAAAGAGACTCAATTACCTAATAATATAGTTTACTAGCAACTCTATCAAAAACATATTACCACAACAAAGGTGGTGATGCATCAAAAGTAAAGGATATGCCAATAAATTTAAATATTGCATCATATTGGATCCACTTATATCAATGAGTTTTTTGCCATTGGATGTTGTAGCCAGAGGATAGGTAGAAGGTGTCAAGACACTATAAGGCATTATCCACATTAGTTTCATCCTCAATGAGATTAAGGAGGGAGTCATCCTTAAAGTGACCATTGAGCAGTTGCATATCTTCATGTGAGTTCACAGCATCAGGAGGGAGATAAATTCCCTTAACAAGGCCCATAGCTTGGGCATTGCTAGGAAGATATCCAAAACCCTCATCTACAAGAACATACAAGGTGGGAGCCAGTGGGCACCCTTGACGAATAGAAGATAAAAATCTAAATTGCTCAAAGGTGACTCCATTAATGAGAGGAAAACCAAGGCATCTGAGAAAAGCATCTAAATGGTTTGAATGAATAAAGGCCCAAAGCCCGAATCTTGAAACATGGCTAGAATGAATGGCCATTTTATGTGATTATGGGATTTTTTAAAGTTAATTTTGATAAACATAGCCTTTTTCTTAGACTGTCTAGTCCAATCCATGCCTTCCCAAATGGAAATGATGTTATCCAAAATATAATAGCTTCTGATGAAAGTCATTTTTTCTAGACACACAATGAGAGACAACATATTATGTAGCTAAATTTCTGGAGCCTTAACAATGATCTTATAGGAGACATTCAGGAGGGTGATGGGCTACCAGTTGTAGATCAACTTAGGATCTCCCTGCTTAGGTATGAATTTGATATTTCCTTTATTCATATTTGTACCTAGAGAATGATTTCAAAATGCCTCCTGATAAACCTTATGTAAGTCATTGCCCACAAGGTCTGAAAGAGTTTTATAAAATTCAAAGGTGAATCCATTAATGCTGGGAGCTTTGTCATTACCCATTTGAGACACTACTTCATGCAAATCATCGACAGTGAGGGGCTTGTCACAAACCAAATCTATGGTGAGAGTGAGTTTACATGGCACCACTAAAGGGCATTGTTGAAGGGTAGTTTCACGCTCAACTGAATATGCTTGAGCTTTGAACACTTGTTGATAATGGTGGACAAAATCTTGTACCATCTATGAAATCTTTGTGAGTCTATTTCTAGCCTAAAAAATGACTTGTATTTGCTACTTCAAGTTCTTGGCTTGCGTCATTTGGAAGAACTCCTTAGAAGCTTTGTCCCCTATCCTAAGCCAATAAGCCTGGATTTGACTTGGGCTCCCCATGCATTATAGTTGTCTACAAACTAAATGTGGTGTCTCATAGAAGCAACTCTCACCTACAAGATATCATTAAAGGGATTTTTTTCGAGGGCTAGAGCCATGTAGCTCAGCTTTAAGGTGGTATCAGAGTAAGAGAGTCTCTAAATTTTGGCAAGCTAGCAGCCACAGATCCATAAAAATTAGGAGGTCCTTTTATTGGCATTATCCCACCAGAGAATCCAACTAGATTCTTTGGAAAGGTGTAGATATAAATTTCAAACTCTCTTAACTAGTGCCACCATGGGCCCATGTTTGAGTAAAGAGGTTTTAAGGAAGAAATGCATTTTATGTACTTTGGGTTTCATAAACTACCATGTCACTCAGAAATGAATAAGGGAGTGATCAAAAAGCCTAAAATTTAAGAGCATCTACATCAGAGAAAAAAATCATTATCAAAAAAGTACGGTTGGATGTACATCATTACCCTATTTAGACGCTTCATAATTCAAACAAGACCTTCTTTGTAATTGATTTAGGTGTACCAAACTCCATCTATAGGCTGGTGGGCTAAATTAGGGCCATAAATTCCCCATTTAGTGTACATGTAAAACCACACCTCTCTTTTGCTAGTTGCCCATCTCATAGGCAAGTGGTCCATTTTGTCCTTGGGAGACACCACCATATTAAATTCACCACATAATACCCAATGGGCATTGGGGAGATCATATTCTATCCACCATCATAAACGAGTGCACTTCAAGAAATCATTTGAGGTAAAAATATTAATAAAGCCAATAATGTGGATTTCAATGATAAAAAGAACCCATACTAACTAGTTGGTGGGATTCATGCTAGACTGCACTAAGTGTGGATGCCACCTTGGAGAAACAAAATTAACCACCCCTCCACATATTGTAACAAAGTTACTATGAATAATGATACTATCGTGTTAGATAGAATTACTGATAGTCATTAATAAAAAATCCATCACCTTGACTTCTTGAAGATAGAGAATGTCTATCATGGGAAACTTCCTTCTGAAATCATACACACCAAACTTGCATTTTGGGTTTGTGAGACCCCAAACTTTCAATGAAAAATAATTCATAGATGATGGGTGTCAAGGGACATGTCTTCCGAGTTCAACCCTTCTAGGGTGTCATACCAATTCTGTATAAAGTGCCTACTATAGCATTCAAGAACTCATATTGCTTTCTCAAATCAAGGTCAACATGAAATTCTCATTCCTCCACATCATCATTCCTTTAAGGAAGTAGGTGAGAGAGTTTGGTTGTATCCCTTTAAGAAGGAAGTGGAAGAGTCGCTGGATATGAGTTTTAAAATATAGAAGAGCTAGGCATCGAGGCCTTGAAACCCTAGGACCATATGTTAGAAGCCAGAGGGGTGTTGAACACCCTGGGATTTTTTACCAATTTTAGGGCTTCAGCTGGAGAGGGCTCTTTCTCAACAGGAGCCTACTCATATGGGCCATTGCTTGAAGATGGCTTACCTTTTTTGAGAGAAACAGTTGTGTTTACAGATTTGGCATGAGAGTTCTTATTTTGTATCATAGTCCATCTGTCCTTAGTTGATTTTTTTCTAGCTTTCAGATAGGGATTGGGGGGAGAGGATGAGCGGTTGGGTACATTATTACATTCCAACTAAGGGGGATAATCTCATATTTTATGGTCTATAGATTGACAATGAAATCAAGTGTTAGGCAAGTTGATATAAAAGATTTGTTGAGAGTGCTTCACATCCCCAACTTGAATTTATAGAAAATCCTTAAGGTTTTGTGAGAGGTCTACTTCTACACAGACCCTTTTTTTACAGTCTAGCAGTGTAGAACTAGTTTTGTTCATAACAAAGAGTGTAATAAAATATTTAATCAAAATTTTAAATCACAACACCTAATCTTTTATTAGGAAGAAAAAGTGGTTCTTACTTTCAATGTGTTAGCATCCTTCTCTTTAATATAAATATTATTAATAATGATGTTATCATGTTTTATTTAAATTTTAGTTATTATTATGTAATATAAAGTACAAGCTCTTAATTTACAATTACTTTATAAATATAATCATATCTGTACAATATTTGTATCCTCTTCTTTATTATTATAATTGTTTAAAATTTTAAAATGTTAACTAATAGACCTTCTATAAGTTCCATAATTAATATTATATAATTTTGAAATTTCTAATTTATAAATAATCTACAATTTATGTAATATAGCCTTCTTAAAAAAAACTTATTTGATTACAACTTTAAAATCTCACTAACATTAACTTTAAAACTTATTTACTCAATATAATATATACAACATTGAATATAAAAATTTCAAAAATTATCTTTCTTGAAGTTTTTCAAATAAATAACATAAATCATGTGAAATTTAAAAAGGATGCATATTTTTGAAGGAAGGAATATGTGTTCTGCGGGTTAAAAAAATGTAGTATGTAAAATTATAATGTGTGATGGAATATGAAGGCTTGATTATTAGAAAGAATTGGAATGGAAGAAATACTTTCTAACTTACTATTACTAAATTGGTGGTTACATTAAAAATAAATATACTCGCGAGTTTTAAAATTTTATAGGAAAAAAATTTAAACTTATTTGTTGGGTAATTTTTTATAAACAATGGTATGATCAGCCATGAAAGTAAGAGAGAACAAAATTGTGTGTGTGTGTGTGTGTATGTGAACATCAACTTCTTAGGCCACATGAACCAAAGGACTACCTATTTCAAATGCCTACTCCAATGCATATCATACATGGTCCTGCTTTACCTCCTATACTTATTCATACCTCTCCTACACATCATATGTCACATTCAAAATATAACAAATGAACAAGTTTACCTATTTACAAATACAACTATCAACCCAATGCAAATCATATTAATGGTTCAATATTATCTCACTCCAACTCACATGTTAGGGCATCTTGCGATGTCCATCCACATGTCCCTTTAGACTTTAGAGTATCTTGCAATGCCCATCCCTGTATCCACTTACCCATTGGGGTATCTTGCGATACCCACTCTTATTCTACAATGCATAATAACAAACAAATCGAACTTCAAGAAACATTTTAAGACTTATAGACTTGTATTTCACATGCTCATCTTTGATACAGACATTAGCATAGGTCTTATTTATTCTCTTATCTCATGTTTCTTTATTTTTGTGCATTTCTCTTTCTTTTCTTTACTTTCATTTTAAAAAAATCATTGTTTTCCTTTACATTCTTTGGCTTTCTTCCACATTAAATTTGGCATTTGTTTTCATTTTTGTCTTTATATACCTCTTTCATTTGTCTTTTTATGTCACTCTTTGCCTTAGTAGCTTTATGATCATTTTTTTCCCCCTTTCTTTAGCATTTATCTCTTGATGTACCATAGTCTTCTTTATCTTTTGACATTTTTCTTTTGGCACCCTTGTGGGTTTTTCAGGGAAGGTGACTGTAAATTTCCTGTCTTTTATTTCATACACAGATCTTTACATATTTTTAGTTTCTTTTTATATACTATGATAAATTGAAGTTATTGATAGGTTGTGAGGATTTTTATTTATAGAAAAGATCTTCTGAGCATTGATGAAGGGTCGAGGTGCAATTTTTGGTTGTCATCGTATAACAAGGTGCCATAACAGCTCAATGTGTAGTATAATAGATATCACAAAAGGGTATGGCACATTAGCATGGATGAACATTTCAAAGCTTGATAGCTTTAGAAAAATTTAGGCTTTATTCAAACAAAGAGACCCTCAAAGCACATGAGACAGAAGTTGGAATGTCCGAGCAATTACACAGACTTTAACTATCGATTGGCATAAACAATATTATGAGACAAATGGACCTATTTACTGAGGTCAGGGCACCAGTCATTTCAACATCAAATCACTGCTAGCTGTCAATGAAAACATAAAATCTTTGATAAAATATGTATGTAAATAAGATATGGAACTAGCATGCATTGGTCACCTTTAATGCATCCAAGTGACGAAAAATAGAGTTTGACGGGAATGGGAGGCCGTGCAATTTAAGTGACAGGATTAGGTGTCATACATATGTGGATGATGGATCTTCTGCAAGGAAAAAAATTAATAAGTATATAAGGAATTAATGATAAGTTTGATGGAAATAAACTGATATTTGTATTCAAAGAATTCTTCAATTTTAAGGTAAGATAATTTTTTTTTAGAAAAAAGGAAGGTGAATCATATATATTTGTATTGGGAATTATAATGGTCTCAAAAAAATATGTTAATACTCAAATTCGTATCATAAAAACATATATTGCTTTGCTTGTACAACACCTATTAAGTTGTTTAGCCTAACACATATTGCAGTCTAAAGAAAACCAAGTGATAAATGAAAATATCACAAGAGACATGTTGATGATGATGAGTGATGTACCACTCTGCCACCACCAATGGCTACCATGCATAATTCATTAGAGCTCAGTGATAAAAATAACAACATCAATGGAGGACTAGGGATAAAAACTATCATAAACCTGTTATTTTTTGTATATTAAAAATTAATTATAAAATATAAAATGTTATATCATTCTTGTGTGTGTGTATATAACATGATTTTATATATATAATAAATTTTTTGAAAACAAACTTAATTGGTAAATTTTAAAAACCTAATTGGCAAAGATAGTTAATTAGGAAAAAGAGGAATCGTAGAGTTTATCAGTCATTGGAGGCTACGAAACTATTAAAAAGAAAGAATATGAACCATACATCTTCGTATGTAGAATGATAATGGCTCTGTAGAAATAGGTTAATACCGAAATGCCACACCTTTAACATTTTTTTAGTTGCATGTACAATCCATGTTGAGTTGTTTAGCTTGACAACAGTCGCTATGGTGCCTACCTCATTTTGATAATTAAAAATAAGAAAGTAGTGAGATATTTTTAGATGCATTTAGAGATGTTGGTGAGAAGCAATAACAAGTTAGTAGTCATGAGTTTTGATTGAGGTTTAAGTCTTGATTTTCATTCTTTCACTTTACAAAATTTATTATATAAATAATATATGATATATATTATAATATTTATGTAGATTAAAAATTAATTAAATTATATATATATATATATATATATATATATATATATATATATATATATATATATATATATGAATTTTCAAACATTGAAATTATGAAAAAAAAACATAATTGACAAAGATACTTAATGCCCAAATGCAACACCATAAACATCAATTGATCCTTTCGCACAACATCTATTAAGTTTTTTAGCCTAACATGTATTGCAGTATAAGGAAAATTTGTACCGCAATGCCTATCCCACAACTCTTCTAATTCAAAACTTGTATGTATTCTTGCATTGATCTCATCTTGTATTGTTGGGGTGAGTTTTCAATTACAGAATAAAAGGGGATGTTATGATTTTTTTGGTAGAAAGAGCACCTGGGATGGCCTTCATAGCCAGTAAGAAATGAATTGCATATTTAATTAATGTTTTTAAATATCACTGGATATTTAAATAATTATTTTAATGAGTATTTATATTCAAAATAATTGATAAGTTTTGTTTATAATTTTAACTTACTATTCATATATAGTTATTATGATTATAAATATTTTTATACATATAACAAATATATGGACATTATAGGTGAACAATGTATGATGTTTTTCTACATAGAAATTATAGTTCATCTGGGAATGCTTGTGCATTAAAAAATGTCAAATGTATAACATTGGATCTACCTTTGGGGAGCCCACCACTTAAATCAATCCTCTTCCATGAAATGATCCATGGATATATTGTTTAAGTCATAAATGATCTATTCATGTGTTTTTTTGAGTTATTTATTTGAGAAATTTAACTATATTCTTTAGTTTTGTAAGGCATAATTTTTGGTTGTGTGAAGGGCTAATGGCGAGTAGGCCTAATAGTTTGGTTTAAAGTGTGAAATGAAGCAAATTATGTTGAGGACATATGTAGAGATTAGAATGGGATTATTAAGTGATATTAGAACTATTTCAAGTGTTGGTAAAGACAAAAGGTAGTCCAAGAGGTCTGAGTGTAATGTGTGCCTTAAAAAAGGCCTAATTTCTTATAAGTCTCTATTAGGCCTAATAGGGTTTTGATAATTAAAGGATATGAATGACCTATAGAGTGGTTGTATCAATCATGTAACATGATTTTGGACCTATTTCAAGGGTAAATAAAGGATGATAATGATCTTGTCTGACGAATATGGGTGAAAGGAAGAGTTGAGTATAAATACAAGGCCTAATTGGCCTATTTGAGCAAGTTAGAGAGAAGTGTAAATACAAGAAAAGGAGAGAGCCTTTGAAAGAGGATAAGTAGGCCATTGAGGAACATTAGAGGGAGAATAAGAGTAGACATGTTTATTTAATATAGTTATTTCAGGTGGATGAATAGGTCAATGGACCTTATGAGCCTAGAAGAGGCATGTTAAGCGAGTAAGCCTAGAAGGCTATTTGATCAAGATTGAAGGGTAAAGAGTGAAAGAAAATGAGGTCATCATCAGTTGAAGATTATTAATAGGTGTCCTAATATTATCATTTATCAAAGGTGACTTATTTTGTGCTAAGTTACTTAGGGGGTTGGAGCCTCCTTGCAAGATAGAGCTTGCAAAAGACTAGTTGAGTGGGTGCTTAACTAGGGAGGGGTTGGAGCTCCCTGTAAAGTTGGTGCTTCAGTAAGATTTGGATCTTGAAATCATAGGACAATAGTCCATGTGCATGGTTTACTGGGTTTTATCCCCCAAGAGGTTTTCTCACATATCTCTTGTGTCCTCTTATGATATGCTTGTGTAAATTTTTTTTATGCATATCTTTATGTGAATGAATACTTATTGTAATGATGAATGAAATGGAATAAGATATTATTATGAAACTAATTCACCCCCCTCTCAGTATCTACTTACAACAAACTTGGGGCCCATATCCAACATACCAATTTTAGAAGACCATCAACAAAGTGATTACATTTGAGAATAGTTGGTAAACACACACTTGCTGATAGACTTTTGGTAGGAGCAACCAAGAAGATATCATTTTACAAAAAAAAGAGTATATAAAGTTTTTTATATCCACAGGCCAATTAATCCATTGTGGTTTTCTCCTTGCACTAGACATTTTAAGGGGTAACTTCAAAATTTCACCAAAAAATTCTCAAAATTCCCATACTTCAAATAGTGTTGTTCAAATTTATTTTCACCTATGTAAAAATTACCCTATTATACTCATCTTGAAAAAATATTCAATTTAACCTATAAATTCACTAAGACTTTTCTGGTACCCATGACTCCCTAGTAAATCATTTTTACCCGTGCAAGCACCATGACAAAGGGCATTACCATAATCAAATACTGACTATCTAAAATTGATCACCACCTGATCAGTGAACTATCTTACTTTAATCACCACCTAACCAGTATCTAGAATACATTTTGCACATTTTGATCTAATAAGGATCATCGATTATATGGTAATTGTTATTCAAGACACTATTTCATGGCCCTAAGTTAAACTTTCCTAAATTTGATGGCACTGATCCCATCAGTTGGCTCTACCATGAAGATCAATATTTCCTCTTACATATTACTAATGAAAGAGTCTCCATTAATTCATTTTACTTAAAAAAGGTAGTAGTACCAATGGTACTGTAAGGCAAATCTAGAACCAAATTGGGTGGACTTACTCAAACTCTTATTAGTATGTTTTGGCCATAGTGCCTATGATGACTTCATGGGAGTTTTGACTAAACTTCATCAAACTATCATTGTGTGATAATATATGACAGAGTTTGAAAAACTTGATAATTAGAATGAAGGCCTCTTTGATGAATTCTTCGCTAGTTTTTTCATCAATGGCCTCAAGGATATCATTCAATCTGAGGTTAAAATGTTTAGACCATACACAATGATAGATGCTTCAGGACCTGTGAAACTCTCTAAAGACAAGCTCACCTCACAATGCCACAATTCCAATTGGGAACCCTTCAAGTTATCTTCATTCTAGTGCCCCACAACACACACCCCTCTGAAGGCAACCACCATCAATATGATCACAATAGCTGAAATGCAGGCATATCATGAAAAGGGGCTCTATTATAATTATGATGATAAATGGGCTATTGGCCATAAATGCATTGAACAAAAATTGTACCTACTTGATGTTTATTTCCCAACGGATATAGAAGAATGTGAGGATACTACATAATAATTGCATTAAATAGATGTTGAGTCTAGGCCCTTTGATTCACCTCTTAAAATATCTATGCTTGCTTTGACATGGGTCACTACCCCCCAAACAATGTGTGTCCAAGGTTTTTTTAAGAAACAACTCTTCACCATGCTTATTAACTCTGGTAGAACTCAAACTTCATCGTCACTTGGGTAGCTAAACAAATAGATTGTTTTATACACCATTATTCTAGTTTTGAGGTGATGATTACCAATGTAGGCACATTACCATGCAAGGGAAAGTGTCACAATGTTCATATTTCATTGGTCATCTATAACCTTCGAGATAACATGTTTAATTTATATTTATGTGGATGTGATGTTGTTCTCGGTGCATGATGGTTACGAACCATTGGACCCATCTTTTGGTATTTTTATGAGCTATGGATGCAATTTTTAGAGAATGGACATAAATACACCTTGTAAGGCCTTCTTATTGGCTCCACAAACATTGTTAGCTCTCACTGCATGGAAAAAATTCTCAAATAAGGATCCCATGGCATAATTTCCCAACTATTTTCTCTTCATACTAAGTCACCACCAAACTCTCAGCAACCTTCAGACTTGCACAATGTTTTGGCCAGGCATGCAACAGTTTTTAAGGAACCCACAAGATTACCACCTCATTGCCTTGAGGACCATCACATCCAACTTCTTCCTGGTAGTGCACCCCCAAACATTTATCCATATCAGTACCCATTTCATCAAAATACTGAGATTAAAAAGATCATTCATGACCTCCTACAAAAGGATGGATCATTCATTTATAACCTAAAAAAACTAACCATCAAGGATAAGTTTCCCATTCTGATCATAGATGAGCTCCTTGATGAAATCTTTGGTGAAATTTTTTTCTCCAAATTGGACCTGCACTCTGGGTATCACCAAATCCATCTTCATGATGTTGACATTTCTAAGACATTCTTTTGCATACATGACAACCAATATGAGTTCCTTGTCACTCCATTTGGGCTTACCAATGGCCCTCCACATTCCAAATTTTGATGAACCAAGTATTATGCCCTTATTATGGAAGATTATCTTGGTATTATTTGTTGACATTATCATCTATAACCATACATGGAGGATCACCTCCACCACCTCAAGAATTCTTACTGCCAACCACCTATGTGCTAAACATTCAAAGTGTTCTTTTGGGAAAATAGAGGTTGAATATATAGGACATAGTGTTGAATTTGATGGTGCTTGTGTCGACCCCACCAAAATTGAAGCTATTACAGATTAGACACCACGAAAGACCTTCAAAATATTACATATTTTTCTTAGTCTGATAGGGTACTATCATAAAATTGTCAAGGATGATGGCATAATTTTAGCTCCCTTGATAGTTATGCTCAATAAGGACTCATTTGTATGGTTGAATGCATCTATTCAACCATTTTCCAGCCTTAAAGATGCCATGTGCACCACACCAGTCTTAGCCATGCTTGATTTCTCCAAGCCATTTGTTCTTGAGTGTGATGCATGTGGAATGAGTCTTGGTGTTGTACTTATGCAAGAAAGATGCCCCATTGACTTCACCAGCAAGGCCCTCACTAGGAAAAATTTGGCATGCTCCACATATGATAAAGTGATGGTGGCTATCCTCCATGCAGTTCACAAATGTCATCCATATTTTCTTGGCCAACACTTTTGCATCAAAATCGACCATCAAATCCTCAAATATTTTTTATAACAGTGGGTATCTTCCCCAAATCAATAGAAATGGGTTTATAAACTCATAATATATGATTATTAAATTACCTACAAAAAAGTCAAGTAAAACTTGGTGGCCAACACCCTCTCTTGCTAGTTTGAAGAACAAGATCATTTGTGTGTTTTTTCCATTCTCATTTCCATATGGCTTGATGATATTCAACACGAATGGCATCATAATATCTCCACCCAAAAAATCATTGTTCAGCTATATATTGACTCATCTGCTAAACCTCACTATACTTAGGATGGACAAACATTGAGATATAAAGGTCATATTCTATTAATTACTAGATCCAAGTTTAAACAAACCATTTTTTAGGAGATGCATGCCTCCCCTTTTGAAGGACATTCTAGTTTTACAAAAAATTATAAGTGAGTCCATCATAGTTTCTTTTAGTCTAGACTCAAGCATGATATCAAGAAGTTTGTTGCCGAATGTGATATTTGTCATTAACATAAAGGGAAAAAAGTTGAACTGCCTGGTCTACTTCATCCACTACCAATTCCATAATGTCTCTTGATAAACATTTCCATGGATTTGATCTAAGGCCTCCCTAATTCTAATGACAAATCAATGATTCTTATTATAGTGGATCATCTTTCCAAATACACTCATTCATGTTATCTATCTCATCCTTATACTTATTCTACCATAGCCCAAACATTCCTTGTTCAAATATTTTAACTCCATGAGGTTCCTGCTTCTATTGTCTCAAATCATAATTCTACCTTTACGAGTCATTTTTGGCAAGAACTCTTCAAGTGCCTTGGTACAACTCTAAAAATGAGTTCAAGATATCATCCATAGACTAATGGCCAAACTAAAATTGTTAATAAATGTTTGGAGACCTATCTCCATTGTTTTATCCTGGAGCAACAATATCAGATGGTAAAATGATTACCTATTGCAAAGTGGTGATACAACACTTCCTACCACACAGCCACCAAGCTCACCCCATATGAGGTTATGTATGGATGAAATCCACCCTCTCTTATTTCATATATACCAATGAGATCTCTAGTATAGGATATTGATACTACCCTTAATGAACATGACAATATCCTTTGCCTACTCAAGGACAATATCTACATAGCATAGAGTTGCATGAATTAATAGGTAGACCAACATCACTCTGAATGGTCCTTTCACCTTGGAGATATGGTTTTCCTTCATCTACAACCTTATAATCAATCATCTTTGAAGCTAAAAGGCCACCAAAAATTAGCTCCAAAATTTTATGGGCCTTAGAAAATCCTTCAGCAGGTTAGGCCTATCGCCTACAAGCTAGAACCTCCACCCTCATCATGTGTGCACCCTATTTTTCATGTCTTGTGCTTAAAGAAGGTCTTTCTATAGAATGTAAACACTTAAATAATGGTTCCAGAACTAGATGTAGAAAGATCCATCCTTTTACATTCTAAATCCATCTTTGTTAAGCTCTCTCATTGACTTTACAATCAGGTCATCACTAAAGTTCTCGTCCATTAGCATGGGATGCAACCAGAAGATGCTGCCTAAGAACCTATTGTCTCAATTAAACAACAATTTTATCACCTCAATTTTTGAGGGTAAATCTTTTAAAGGGGAGGGCTTGTTAGGACCCTATGTCTAACCAACTTTTTATAATTTGCTATATGCTTTATAAGATGTCCCTCAAAGCCTATTGTAATAGTTGAGTGTAATAGTTTAATAATCCCACATTCATTAGGAATGGATTGGCCAAATACATAATGAAAAAAATTCTAAAAAAATGTTGCAACATTTCATTCCCAAGTTTCATGAATGTGTTTAGTGGATTGGCCAACCCAAATGACTTAACCAACCAATTATACATCCCTTACTTTGTTTTGAAAGTTGTCATTCAAAACCTTTTATAATCATGATTTGGTGATCAAAACTCTTCAAATAAATCTTGGTGAAGTACTCTAACCCACTCAAGTAATCCATCAAGTCATATATTCAATGCAATGCAAACATGTACTTGATTTTTATTTCGTTGATGGATCTAGAATCAATGCACATTCACCATTCTCCACATTTATTTAATACTAAATATGTTGGAATTTCAAATGGGTTCAAGATTTTCCTTATCAATCCCTTCTCTAACAATGATTGTACATGTTTTTTCACATTCTCATTATTTATAAGCTATAAGGCTAGGAATAGTGGAATGACAAAAAAAAGAATTTTATGCAAACTAAAATTGTATTCATGTTACATTAATGAATAAATATTACAAATATTATAGTCATAATATGGCTATTCATTTCACCTTCTATGAAGACTGTTCTTATTCATATATAAACTATTCATTTACCACTACAAGATAAAAGCTCTCATAAAAATTACACCAAGGATAAATAATATTATATACAATAATATTACACCCCCTTAATATACAAGGGTTATTTTGAGACGAAGCATGCCTTTGCATTTTTGAAAATATTCTCTTCTAGGACCTTTTGTCAAGATGTTTGTTAGTAGCTCTATAGTAGGACAATGTAATAATTTTACACTACCAGCTTTCACATAATTTAGAAGTTTTACATTACCATCTTTCAATAAAAATTTGGTGTTGATATGATAGTTTGATCGTGAATGATTGTATTCTTTGCCATTTGAATCGTAGATGTATTGTCAACTATGAGTGGTATTGATGCAACTTATTTCTCCTACAAATCTGAAAGAACCCTTCTGAGCCACATAATTTCTCTAGTTGCCTCTAAAGCTACCATGTATTCTACTTCTTCTAAAGAAATTATTGGTATTGATTGCTTCTTTGAATTCCAATTGATGACTAATTTTACTAAATTCATCAGAAAACATGAAGTAAATTTCCCATCTTTAATCACTAATATAGTCAAAATATACATATCCAACTAGTTTTAAGTCTCTACCCTAAAGTAACTGAGCCAAATATTATGTTGTATTTTTAAACATCAAAGGAATATTTTTATTAATACCCAGTGAATTTATCTATGTTATTACATGAATCTAGAAAGAACAAAAATAAAATAAATATCTGGTCTAGTTTTAGTCACATAGATCATAATTTGAATAAGTTCTCTCTACTTAGTGACATCTACTAAATCTATCGTATATTTTGATGTCAATTTATTTTTGTATATTCTAATGTTAATGCATTCACTAAACATGGGGTTAAAAATATATCTATTATCAAAGTAGGTTTCCTTGGACCTCTCTTTTACCTTCCATCCATTTGTTTCTTACATGAAAATAGTACAATGACTATGCAATGTAACCCATGTGTAAATGCATTTTTTTACCTTTCACTTTACTTGCATGTTGTCAACAAATTATTGTAAAGACAACATGTAAAATTACTAACATTCACCATTCACCTATATTCTCCTTTCATATTCTATGTTGTCCACTCTATCTACAATTTTCATTCTATTGTATCCACTGTTTGCATACCCAAAAGAGAAAAAATAAAAAAATATACATATTACAAGTTTTTTGGTTGTGTTTCACGGTTGAAAAATAAAATAAAAATAAGCATCACAAGAAAAACAAATAAAAATTTGGTCTCACAAGTGTAACCACAACCTAAATGCAACCCCACATTTAGGTCATATTTTAAATATTTATTTTGAATCAAGGTTTGCATGTTTGACTATGTATTATATATGGTATCAATCCACTCAATATCATCAAATCAATCCATTAAACATACTCCTCAACCCTCTACATCGATATTACCTTGATAGGCTCTTTTGGTTATGTATGCATATAGTTTCTCCTGTGGCAGTTCACACAAATTGGTGAATGCATTCTTACTAACCTCCATTGATTGGAGCTCGTGTTCATCCTCCAAATGGAATTTAACCTTTACAAAAGGCCCAACAACTTCATATTCCATCCACCATTGAAATAGTCACCCTCCAACCTTGGTTCATTGGAATCACATCAAGAGGTCCCAAACATTGTTTCCTAGTAGACTCATCCAAACCTTGCCATATTTTCTACCTCTACATCTGCATATATTCCACACTATTCTTGGTGTCTGCGTAACATCTCCCAACTAATCAAAGTTTTATTTGTGTTGTTCTCAACCTTTTAAATGCTGGACAATTTTATCTGACCCTATATGATTGGAATCAAATCCCACATTAGCATGTTGATTCGCTTGTCTCCTTGTGAGATCCTCTTTTCAAAGTCCAATATTTATACCATCAAAACCACATGAAAATTGTGTTTTTATCAAGATATATATGATGTTATTTTAGGTTATCATTGTTTAGGTTTATATTTTTTTAAAGGTTGTAGTTCAACGGCGAGGATGATAGTGTAAAAGGTGTTGCTTAGTCATTCACAAAGATACAAATTTTAGGAGATATCAAAAAAAGGATGAGATCAGGATCATGTCTCAGGGGAATTTGATGTAATAGATACCCCTCAGTGCTTGACACTAAGCTGAAAAAATATTTTGCACAACTAATCTTTGTAAATACATGATTTTTAATTAAAAAAATTGATTAATTAAATGTCATTAGTTTTTTTATTATATCCATGATTTTTAGATATTAGTTTAATTTTTCTTTTATTAATTTGGAGGTTTGTACGGTGGGGCAAGGCCCCAAGATTTGTCTCATATGAAACAAAACTTAGAAGATGTTGTTTCAACCCATTTAAACGCTAACACATTTTATAGGGAATGTACTATTTTGACCAACTCAAATGTTGACACGTGTTCCCATTCTTAAGATATATTAGAAAAAAGGTAAATATTTTATATATGAACATAGGTACTAATTTTAATTATAAAATAAATAAAAAATTCAATTTTATTTTTGAGTAAAAAGATTAACTGAATTTTATTATTTTATTAAAGGAATTTCATAATTAAATTTTAATATTTTAAAAAATAAATTGTTTGAAAATCTTACTATGGTTTGGAATAATATTAGGAAATTTCAAAATTATAATTCGGACAGTATTTCGAGTTATCAAAATTATAATTTAGAATGATTTTAATGTTTGGAATGTAAAAATATGACAAAAATTATGAAAAAAAATGTAAAAAAAATTAAATTATTATCATAAATTTATAATTAAAACCATCATATTTTATCCTATCCTCCTAAAAAATTATATATTTCTCATTGTAAGTAAAGTCTTAAAATACTATATAATGTTAGATATTTTATGCTTTGACAATCTAAGATGTATATATATATATTTTTGAAAAAATATATTACAATTGATAATTAATTATTAAGTAAATAAAATGTTTGAACTTTAATTTAAAATTTTATTTATATAAAAAATATGAGTTTATTTTTTCTTCTTAATAATAGATTAAGTGTTGTGATTTAAAATTTTGATTAAATACTCTATCACACTCTTTTTTTCAAAATACCAATGTAAATATATAGTATATTTGTATATCTATATATAAAAAGATGAGATTTCACTTTTATCAAACAGTTTTTCCATGTATGCTTAAATAGAATTTAGGGAAAAAATTGACTAAATTTGTTTAGCATTTAAAATGATATAAATTTGTGAAACATGGAAAATTTTAAAATAAAAAATTGACTAATGTTTTTACTGAAGAGGCCACAGTAGCTAATGGTGGCAATACCCAATTCAAATACGGGCTGACCAACCTGTCAAAGTTGCTGGTTAACAAAGAGGGCCAACAATCCTGTGCTCCGACTCTGTTGGTGGTTGATGCTTATCAGCATCTTCATGAATCCATCATAGAAGGTTGCTATGTATTCGACAAAGCCCATGGCATAGATTTCTAGAAATATGCCAGCTATAATCCTGAAGCCAACAGGGTTTTCAATGACGACATGGTGAGTCATACCCGAAATGTCATGGCTTCTGTGGTGAAAATGTACGATGGATTTAAGAGCGTGAAGAAAGTGGTGGATGTTGCAGGAGGAGTATGCTCTGCGCTGTCCACAATAAGCAAAGAATATCCCCACATAAATGGTATCAATTTTGATCTACCTCATGTCATTGCAGCTGCTCCTCCCATACATGGTGGGTAGCCTCTTCTATCTCTTAAATTTAAGCAAATGCACCACGAGTTTACTTAGCAATTATAATTTTATAAGTTTATGATTGGCATCCACATACAACATTGCAGGAGTCGAGCATGTGGAGGGCAACATGTTCCTGCAAACTCTTTCTGCGGATGCAATTTTTTTGAAGGTATTTCATTTGAGTCCATCTTACACAAAGGAATTCATATATTTTTGGTTATGTTTTTGAATAATATATTATTATTGCAGTGGATTTTGAACGAATGAGACGATGAGAACTGTGTGAAATTGCTGAAGAAGTGTTACAAGGCAACTCCAAAGAAAGAGAAGGTGATAATTGTTGATGCGGTTGTTGATGCAAATGAAGGGAGCAAGAGACAAGTGGGATTATTTTTCTCAGGATAAGCTTTGAAGCTATAAGTTTGATCTAAACCTTGATATTTTGCATACAGTCCTGTTTAGGAGAACATAGTAAATGCTTGAAGAGTTGTGACTTGCAACTCGTGCTATTAGATTGGGGGTGTCAGAGGATTCAATTGAATAGGTGGATTACTATATAATCCTTAAAGAGAGGACAAGAAATTGGAACCATGCATTAGGTTTATGAGCCTATAGAAGGTTGGAAAGGTTGAAAGAGATAAGGAGGATGAAGTTATCAAACTTGTACAAGGAAAGGATGGTATTTATGGGAGAGGAGTGAATGATCAAGTAGGTGTAGGTGAAGGGTGTTGGACAAGAGAGAGGATGATTGTATGCATGAGAGAGGTTTGCTAAGGCTGTTATAGAAGCACACACCCAAGGCATAAGAAAATTAAAAACTTTCATAGACACTTGCAACTAGAGAATTGAATTTGTTATCCACAGATTCCATACATCGTTGAAAAAGAAATAATTAATTTCCATTCAACCATACAAAGATTAACAATAAGTGAAATCAAATAATATTGGTTCGAAGTAAAGTCTCAATACGAAAATACCTCATCCTAATCGAAAATTGTCATTTCAAACACATCCAAGGCGTTGATAACAACCAGGACTAGGTTCATGGCCTCTCATCAAGCTTGATCGACAAACCCACCACCCATTTTGCCCTCAAGAATGCCCCTCCCAATACAAGAACTTCCAACTATCATCTCTACCTCCAGGACTTCCAATTGAGAATATATAGCTTCTATCATATCTAGATAGGCAAATTACACATGATCACATCACCATGACTTCAAATCCACCCAGAAGTACATTTTCACTACCGTTAAGGAGTATTAAAACACTGAAAACAAATGTTGTCAAAGTTAAAGTTGTGGTTGTAGAACTATGATTTTGATGCTTCTTGATAAAAATTTAACACTATCAACTTATTATAAGAGCATATAAAATATAGAATCATGTTATTAACCATACATCATGCCCGATTGACACACTTACTACCCATTCTCTTTTCTCTAGTTACTCTTCGTGATGTAATTATATATTACACTACAATAAATTTTTATATCTAGTTTGAAGGGGTTTTATATTACTTTAATCCTTCTAAAATAGAAAAGAATATATCACTTTAATCCTCTTAAAATAGAAAATTTAAACACCCCAAAAAATATTATAAAACAACTAAAATAAATGAAAATGCATTTGAGATTACATCAAAACTACAAGAAAGGAAAATTCAAAAGAGCACAGAACATCTAGATGTCACATGATCAAAACCAAGGTAGTTGCAATTTGGACATAGTGATTGCACAAAGAGAGTATCTCTATCCACAAAGAATGCGAATTTAAGGTAATTGACTCGAAGAACCCTTGGGACATAAACATTTGTCATGAAGGTTTGAAATTAGAATGTTGATGATTGTGTTAGCGTAGGTGTTTAAAATAATTAAATAAGTTAAAATTATTCCATTATTTTTAGCTTTTGATAGGTCTCTTCCTAGATCCTTACGATCTCCCTCCTAATTTTGGCTAAGTTGTGGTGTATATATTCAACTCTTTGTTTCATGATTATATCATCAAGTTCATTGGTTTGCTCAAAATTATGGTATCAAAGCTTCTCATGAGGAAGTAAGAATGGTAGCCTATGACCACCATCAATTTGGAAGAGCTTTCTTAGAGCCTGATCCATCTAGCATTTACTATTTTAGCACTTATTACATAAAATCAATCAATAGTACAACTCAAATACTCTATGTACTACTCAACATTCACATCTAGACATTTGCATGCTTGATCAAAGAATGGCTTAGGTAAACTTCTTCCTAGCATACCATGCAAGTTTATGGTGCACATTCTCTAAGGGATAATTACATGTGATCTGAGACCCCTAACATTAAGGTTAATGTAGGCAGTGGCCAGGATAACAAGGATACTATTGTATGCAATTGTAACATCCTATAACCTAGTTTTTCCTTTCCTTTTACATTTTATTAGTTCATTATTTCATGTGTGCAGGTATTTATTAGGGTTTTGGAGAAGAATAAACCAAAATAGTGACATAGATGAACCCTAAACGATAGAAAATCACCTATGGTATCCTCAGGAACTCCCATAACTTCTCTGAATGTTACAGGCAACCACTATAGGAAGGACACTAGCTCTTGGTTTGGACACTAGCATCACATGGCGCTATTGTCCTAAAGGAGGTACTATTATATGGATCTAGATATAAAAAAGTATTAAATAAATGAAATATTTCTCTGTCTGCTTAGTTATCTCCAGTATTTGAATCCATGATAAACACTATGAATATCTAGATAAGTCCACTTTGTCTTTGTATATACTATGTTTGGAAAGTTATATAGAATGAATAAATTACAATTTTATTACAGATTAACAGTAGACTTGGCCAAACCTTTTCTCTAAGCTATGATCTATATAGTAAAACCCTAAAAGATTAAAAAAAATGGTGAACCTGTCTTACTTTGAATATTACACATTAAATTAGGGTTACAAAAATATGGTTTTCTAATTTTTTGGATTAATCTAGCTAAATTAATTAATTCAATATTAGGATTTCATTTATTTAATTCAATTTAAATATTTACAATGCAACCCTACATTCAAAACCCTAGATCCACACACTAGGTCCCTATACACACAAACATTAACAACTAGGGTTTCAACAACAACCTTATTTTCTATTAGAAACTTTGTTTAAAAAATTCTCACATTGTACACATACTACTATTAAATTATATTCTACCTCTTGTGTGTTTATTTCTCATTCTTCACACTATCTTCTTTGGCAAGTTTAAAATGGCATCTAAAAAGTCTTGTACCCCTCATCCACTTGATGCAATTTTGATTTTTTCTCATGATTATAACAACGAAAGGACAATTTTTCAAGATTATACATTAGAGCATGATACTGATTTAATTTATAATGATGACGATGACTATTGTTATAATGATGGATATGAGGATTATTATGCAGATGATAATACAAATGAACATGAGGATACATTAGATACATCATCTTCTCTTTCCTCTTACTCTTCTCTTTCTCTTAAAAATCAAATTAACAATCTAATGCCAAAGGAACCTCTTATTGGTAGTGTTTTATTTCAATGTGATCCTAGTTTTTCAACTAATTTTACTACTTCATTATTCAAAATAAATCAATATAAATGCACTACACACAAATCACTTTTACATGCACTTCAAGGAAAGTAGATCAAAGCACTGCATCTTATTTACCCTTCTCAATTACATTTCAACAAGCAAATACAAAGGATGTTAAATTTTTTAGAAATGCACAAACTAAGGTAGATGAAATTCCTTTATCACCATTCACATTTCAAGCTCAATGCAGTGATTTGTTTTACCACAAATAGATAATGCACATGTTTCTAACTCTTCTCCTATATGTTATAATGTGAAAAAATAAAACATGGTTTTTAATCCTTCTTCCCTTGATTCTAAAATAGAAGGTGATAATTATGCTTGCATTTCAAAAGTGAATAGTGAACAAATACCTTGCATTAAACTTACACAAGATGATACATTGGATAATAGTGAAAAGTTTAAATCTTGTCCTTCTCCTTCTCTTAGTGAGCATGTGAATGATACTTCTTCTACTCTTACCTCTTTAAATGAATTAAATTCTAATTTTGAGGAACAATGGGATAATGATGATTATTGTGATTATGATGAAGATTCTATAGAATATACAACTTCTAATTCTTTTCTTACTTCACATATTTCTCATGTTCAACCAAACAATAAATCACATGTTAAAATATAGATACACACTTATTCTTATGTGCATAATTTTCATTCATTAGAAAATAAAGTACCTTATATTCAAACTAATAATACAAAAGATACCAATGAATACCCCTCAACCCCCCTTACTATAGTAGAACATAGTTCTCAAACAATCCCAAATGAGGGTGGTAGTTTATTTCTCTCTAACCAGGTCTAATTTATCACTCCTCCAAAGGTTATTAAGAGCACACTGACTCTTCCTAAACAAGATTTAGGATATAATATACCAATGGCTAAAATAAATAATAAAATTCAAGCATTAAATGAACCCCTTGATAATGATAATATACCTTCACAAGTGTTAATTTATTTAATGCATGCTATGGGTACTTTTCAAAACAAAGCACATCATCTCACTTCGGATAATGAGGCATACAAACCTCAAGTTGATGCCAATGTTGTCTATTATTGTCCTATTCCATGTAGAATCTCAACTATGAGGTTACCACATAAATTTTAGTTACCAGTGTTACATATCTTTAATGGATAAGGAGATCCATATTTACATCTTTAGGCTTATAAAAAATTGATGTCTCATGTTACAAACAAGTTAATTCTCGTACATGTGTTTCCAATGTCACTAAAGGATAAAGCACTAGATTGGTTCCACCATACACTCCCTAGTGGATCTTTACATACATATGAGGATCTCAAGGTAGTCTTCCTTAGGCATTATATACAAAATAAGTGACCTATAGTCACACATGATAGGTTACCTTGACTACACTAGGGCAAGATAAAGTCTACAATAGAATACATTCAATGGTTCAAACCTTATTTACAACAATTAATTTATCAACCAACATATTTAGAAGTGAAATACATCTTTGTAAGAGGTTTAATCTCTCCTCTCAAGGATAGATTGCTATATCATACTTCTAAATCATTTAGACATTTATGAAATACATCTATATCATTAGAGACGTAGTTGGGATTAGTCATTACACAATCAGAGGTAGATTTAGATATAGACTCCTCAGAACCCCAGTCATTAAATTTGGTACAAGAACCTACTTCACTTCCAATTTATAAACCAATGGAACACAAACAACTAATAAAAATACCTAGTAAGGCCAAACAACCACTATATACAACACAATCTATAGTGAGTAGCACACATGATATATAGAGAGGCGTTATACAATTTTTAGATAAGGCTAGGCCTCATGACATTTTTCTTACACTAATAGATAAGCGGATGATCATACTTCCTTCAACTAATCATCATATACCACACCATCTGCATCAGGTACCACATAATCATTATTATCATTTTCATTAGATCAATGGGCATTCAAATGATCACTACTACGCACTCAAAGCTTGTATAAACAATTATGTTAGTAAAGGCATCATAGAGTTTA